>JAGDQM010000001.1:8194-40931 GCA_017580835.1 Termitomyces bulborhizus
CGATCTTTAGTACGTTCTAATTTTTGGCCTAGCTGCATCTGATGAATTTCGGGGATAGTTCTATCGGAATGTTTGGGACTCTAGCGTCGAAAGTGATGGTTTCAAAGGTGCATTCTGTTCAAATTGGGTTTACTCTGTTTCCTTAAACGTTTGCGAAAGGCTTCATGCAGAAACGATTTTCAAACGGCTCATTCGCATTCACTGATCCTGTTGATTGTTCACCCAATGACAAGAATACATCGCGAGCTTGCTCATTACAAGGAAATAATGTGGTCGGATTCTACGAGTCGTCTTCGTGGGAATACAGCTGGTATGTATATGGGTTGTCCTTGGCATCCAGATTGGTATCAGACCTTGCTGCAGGTTTGCCCCTCACGACACTGCGCACTTGATCGGTCTTATGGGTGGTAACGTGGGTAGTGCTCACTTGGTCCACACACGCTCTCACAACTTTTTCATTTCAGGATACTTTTATCAAACGTCTCAACCATTTCTTTGATGTAAGTGAATGATAATCATACTTTGAATGGTGAGACTCACTCTTAGTCAGGCTGGATATTATCTTGCTGGAAACGAACCCTCCTTTCAAGTCAGTCCTATTTTTTGATTCATGGAATACCACTTCGAGCATTCTCTCTCCCTTTAGACGCCGATTGGTTACCATTATGCCAACCACCCCGCTTTATCTGTTGATCGTGTGCGAGAAGTTGTTTTCACAAACTTTGACATCAGTTAGTTCAATCACTTTACATCAGATCTGCCTGCTCATGAATGTAGCTCCCGCTGGCCTACCCGGAAATGACGATCAAGCTGCTATGGCTTCTCTTCTCAGCTTCCACCTTCTCGGTCTTTATCCGGGTAAGTGTCCGATTTCCAAATTTGTGCCTCCTATAGATCATCTTATTGTTATTTGCAGTCCCCTCAACCACAGAGTTCCTCGTCCTTTCCCCCTTCATTCCCAAATATACCATCCACAACTCATTCCTCAATGTCAGCACTACTGTTACTACGCTGAATTACGACGCCAAGTCCGTGCAAAAGACCATCCCGTCTGGTACAGCCGCGTACGTTCAGAATGTAACGATCAATGGTGTGCCCACAACGTCGCGTTGCCACTTTGATTTCTTCGACACGTTCCGTGTGGGTGGAGATGTAGTGATCACGCTCACGGCGGATAAGGCTACTGCGGACGACTGCCTTGGCGATCTGCCCGCGAGTTTGTCCACAGGTGGATTTTCACAAGCACGTTGATACAACCTGGTAGCTGAATTTTTGAGAAGTGTAGACAGTCGAGGTCATATATTTATATTCGCATTCAAAGACAGCAAGAGTAGTAGTGGTGCTACATACATACAAAACCCGAGGAATATTACAAACATCTCAAATTAAGAGCAGATTCCCTGGAAGAATAAAACAAGCAAGAAAAAAATTCAAGGTCATTTAGTCATAAGCATTGTGAGAGGAGGTATCGCTTTGGAGATAGAAACCAGTTCATGAACTGGAAGTTGGAAGAGTAAGCGTGATAGCATTCGAACCAACTCGATAAATGGGGCCGAACAAGTCAAGCCTACGTAGAGAATGAGCACCGGCAAAAATGCAAAATACCCTATCCGTGGACGTACGCATCGAGTCTAGCGGTGAGTGCTTGTTTCCGTGCCTTCCCAGGGCCGAGCACAATGATCAATTTTTGGATATTCCGAAGAAGGCATCGAACGATGATCATCTGAACATCGACTTTAAATTGCTCAGCTGGCTGAGTCGATAGATCCACCTTATTTGGAGGGTCTTCATCTTTTCCGTCGGAAGCTAGCATGCATGATAAACACGAGAATTGTCCAGAATAAGTAAGATACGCACCAATAGCATACCACCGCCTAGCTTTCGTATTCAACGCATCTCGATGTTCCTCCTTGGCCCTGACTTCGGCCTCAAGATCATCCTTGGAGACAGAAGCAGCGGACCAGGCACGGCCGCGCTTCAAAGTAAGTATGTCTTTTTCAATTTGCACAATTTGTTTCCTTAACTGAAGCGCTTTGTCCAGTCGTTCGCTGTTCTTCTCCGGATAAGGTTCTTCGACGATGACAGACAAAGTAGCTTCAATATTCTCGCCTCCAGCAACGGAACTCTCATTCTTGTTTTCACTCGTTTCTTCATCCGAAGATGATAGCGCCTCAGCAGGGACTTCGCTTGTAGGATCGTCTTCTTGGGTATTGGAAGAATCCGTGTCCGTTGGTGTAGAGCCCGTGTCCCCTGGTTGCTGAGATGTTGTAGCCCCTAGTCGAGGCGCAAATGATGTGGGGTCCTGATCCTCTGGCTGAGTTGCTGAGGGCTCGGATCTTGTATTGTCTGGCTGAGAAGCCGACATATTGGTGAAAGGGTCTTCTGTGGTAGGCACAGCCGGTACGTCCATGTTCGGAGGCCTCTCGGATTGCCGCTCTTGGTCATTCCTTTCGACGGTAAACGGAATGGAATTATGGAATTCTTTGGAAGGGTCGTTTGGACCTGTACCGGCGTCAAATTCATTGTCTTTAGCCTTGGCAATGATATCTCCTTGATTGTCACCCCATAGATCCAAATTCTTGCCTATATTAGCTGAGGGTGTGTTCAAACCCCACAATGGAAGATCGAGCTGAGTATGAGATGGCAGCCTCGAATTGTGTGCTTGAGTAGCGGGGCCAGAGTTGTTTAAGTCAACGAGGAGGTCGGAAGGTCTGTTGTCATCAACGCTAGCATGTGGAGATGTGACCACACCGGCACTTATGGTTGCTGGACCCCCCTCCGCCGGGGTATGTGACTGGTGTGCAAAAGGATCAAGCTCGAGGGTCCCGGGTGACTGTGCGTCAGGCTGGGCCCCCACTAGGGTTGTGCTTGATGGAAGCTCTCGGCCAACAGGAGGTGAAGAAAGTGGTAGTTGAGCAGGGAAAGGACTGGTAGATTTGTCCTCGTAACTGGATAGAAGAGTGGGTTCTCGCCGGCTGATATTTTCCCAGTCTTCATCGTCATCAGGGATTTGCGGAAGGCCGGCCGACGGAGGTGGAACTTCGTGGGACTCGTCGAGACGTACTGGGTATGTGGTATCGGAAGGTGTGGGCGGTAGCTTGATAGGTAGTTGTCGAGGAGTGATTTCATCTTTATGGTTCTCCAGTACAATCTCTCGTGCAACGTCCTCATCCTCGATATCCGGCAAATTCGATAGCTCGGCTTCAGTCAATACGGGCGTGTGTGTTTCCGAGTCAGAGGAAGACCTGTTGCCTTCATCAGGGTCGTACGAAGTCTCTGATTCTGTCTGGACAGTTGGACGGCGGTCACGTGTGTGACCAACCAAAGCAGAGTAATCTAGACCTGGGCTTCGGACGCTCAAGTCAGTGTCAGTTTCGGATACATAATCTGGGAAAGAGCCTGGAACTGGCCGCTTGCGAAGAACAGGCGCTGGAGGCGCTTGTGTAGTTGTCGTTATAACGCTTGGCGAAGGAGGTACCGAGGTGATAACAGAAGGTGCTCGAGAAGGCGAGAAGCGCACAGTACGAGGGCGAGAGGAATAAGGAATGGAGGGCAGCGAATGGAGGAAAATGTAGAGGTCTCGGCGAAGATGTCTCCAGAAGCGCCTCAAACCGGTATCAACCCAGACTCTGGGCCCGACGTCCGCAAGCACGATGCCCATCCCCGTAAACAAGAAGGTTAGGACCAGCCTAATCAGGCTTTCCATGAAAAGAAAATCAATGAAGACGCGAAGACCATAGGCGACGTATGGATCAAACGATTTTGGGGACTTCTTGATGAAGTGCTGCACTACGACCCCTTCCCATAATCCTACAAGCGAACCTGTGAGCTTGTGGTCCTCGTAGCCCACCAAGTCGATGATGATGCGAAGACCAAGGCCAGCGACGATGGCAAGAACGTGGTCCATGAAGGTGGAAGCTTGAACATTGATCCTGAAGACAGGCGCGCGCGAAGAAATGTATGAGGAAACGATACTCATCTCGCGACTGATGGTGGTAAAAAACAAAAGGTTATTATGTCCAAATTTGTTATTTATCTTTCAGGCTCAACCTTCCATTCCAATTCTTCTCCATTATACATCCCAAAGTCGAACAGTGCAAGCTTGCTCTGTTTGATTTTAATTTTCTGAGTGTATAAATATTCTTGATATACTGGTTCTCTGAAACATTATTAAATCTGCCTTCTCCGTCGTTGATCAATCGGCTTTCCGTCGTGACGATTCAGATGTTCATTGTGATGTATCTGAGTGCGTAGCCTCATACTGCGATTATTATGAGGGCGGTGTCGTCCAAATCTACTTATACAATGAACAATGAAGGGTTTAAAACAATTACATACATAATCACAATAGATGCCTCGTGGCGCAGTAAATGGATAAAAATTACATAATTATTATTCTTGCTTTGACATTTCATCACACATAGACATCAGGCCCTTGGTCGTGAGTCTGTGTCTCGCCCTTGTCGCCAACGTGAGGGAATTCTTTTACGAAGACTGACCAAGACCAAATTGGCCGGTCGGGTCAGCATGAATGTCGGAAGATGCAGAGCCGCTTAATGCGTCCTGGGCGGTTGTCCGACCAGTATAACGGCTACCAGAAGTATCTTTATCGATTGCAGTATCTGTGGTAATGGTGGATGCATGTGTCTGGCCTAGAGTAATGGATTAGATAGCGCCTTTCGGAATTTCAAACTGGTGTTGCATACCGTCGGCCTGCCAGATATCTTGATTTGATTGTTTGTTGGCCGCGGCAGCTGCTCGTTCGGCAGCAAGAATATCATGAGTACCAGACATAATGTTTGATGACTTTCGCTGAAAGTTTGTTTATCGACGAAATCAGATATATAAAGCCCTGACACTCTTTGCGTCATCCGTTACATCAGAGTGGCGCACCAGCGGTCTCACGTGCATGTGACAAAACTGCACGCTCCCTCTTCAAGGCTCAAATCATCCACTTGGTCTACTTCGCACGTCAACAATGACTTCTTTTGTTGAAGCTAAGTACATATCGAAGCAATAGACTCGTGAAACGAGGCTGGGATCATCGCAAATGTTGCATCAGGACAACACTCGTTCTCTGGCCCGGTGTATACAATTTTCCCTTGTTGCATATCTGTCCGTAGAAGTTTGACATAGCGCCATTCTGTAACCTCGACTGCCTCAAGTTGAAGGTGATAATATTTGTTGGTCAATTTGCTAACGGGGATTAATTACGCTTGAGAGAAAGCGCAGATACATCCAACCCGGGTCCATCACACAAACTAAAATCTCGGTTTCGGACGCTATCCAAAGACCTGTAAATTCATGGACAAATATAGACAGAGATTGAAATCTGAGATGCCATGCCCCTCGAGTCTAAGTAAGGTATCCGGGGAAGGTGAGGATAATTATCAACGTGCCGAGCTTGCACGATCGGACGACGGAGAGGAATAGTATGCAAACCAGAACCGTCAGAAATAAAGCGGCGTCGAGGGACCGGGCTGTCGGGGCGACGAGTTGCCTCATCGACAGCAGGCGGACCAGGTATTGAGCACAGTAAAATCATTTGAATGCCTGATTCCAAGGACACAGATCCAACATAATAACGAGAAGGTTGGGGCAACCGTTTTACGCGTGACAAGTGCTACTACGGTTAGATCACTTCAAAGTTCAAGAATTCATCGTGTCTGGTGGCGATCAACCAGTCAGCAAACAATAAAGCTTAAAGTCGAAGCACGCCATGTTCGGCAAGATTCTCCGAGAACTGACGGTATTGTAGTAGTTTCATGTTTTCCCCTTTAATATGCGTCTTCTGTCTTAAGCCTCATTTACTGAAACCACTAACTGAATTCTAACTGCTAAATTAACTCTAAACTAACTAATCAGCTATGATGGCGATGCGTTTATCCATACTGTTTTTGTTGAGACATGGCGGCGCGAGTCCTCATTAATCATTCCTTGAATATGTCCATAAGGTTAACACATCGTTCCAAGCTTAGCGCAAGCTTGCAGAGCCCACAAGGCATAGACCAGCACTAGTCAAGAGTATGCTATTTTTCATATAGAACGGCTTTGAGTTATAACAAATCACGGAAAAAAGTCTGTCGTCGCGCGGGCGCCATCATCAAGATGATACAACTCTTTCGTAGAACAGTGATGATATCCTTTTCCTCACGTTCGTATGGTAGAAATTGACACTACCTCAAATAGAGTGGTTTCAATGGTTGTAAACAGGTCTGCCTTCGTTAAATGGAGTTCGGTGGTTGTCATGTTCTTCATTTGAGTACGCTCAACACCATTCATAGGTATACCCCATGATAGTGTTTTGTCCCGAGTGAATGGGGCGAGATGATTAATTACCACGAGACGTAATTGATAGTAGTAGCTACAATGATGATTTGTACAGCAAGCAAGTTCCGAAAAATGTGATAGTGGGAAAGAAAATGACATGTGGGTATCATAAATGTGAGGGATGCAAGATATAACCGTTAACGGCAGGTGATATACTGTTGAAGGCCAGACTAGGTGTCCACATCCATTTTCACCGAGGATGTCTGAATCATATCCTCTCTCTTCAGCCTCCTCCTGCCCTCTGTACATTTCCTCAAGTAATCTCTTGCACGCTGCTCGAACAATACGCACCCATTGAAGAAGCCCAGAGGAAGCTGGTCTGCGCGTTGCTCCCATGGCTTCACATCTACGCTCTCGCACCGATCAAGACAGACCAAGATCATACCAAAACTATAGGCGTCTGCAAGGCGTGCGTCTTGGCATTCCCCGCGTAAAATCTCAGGTGCTGAGAAGGGACGTGTGCCAGGATGAATCTGCTCGATCTTGGGTTCAGGGACTTTGACCGGTGTAGCACATGCAGACGCTCTGCGATGAAGCTCATCAAAAGGATCTACTGGCTCGTCATCAGGAGCACGATACACAGAATCTGCAGATACGGAGCGTCCAAAGTCGAGCAATTTGATTGTGTCTCCCGGAGAAACAATCTGAACATTTAGGAGAGATAGGTCACCATGCGATAGACGGTATGAGTGGAGGTGGGTAAGGCCATCTAGGAGCTGATTATGGTAGTCGATTTTCTGAACTTCAGTCAGAGGCGGACGGGTAATGATCACGTCATACAATGTACGACCGTCGAGATATTCGAGAACCATTCCAACATTCTCCAGTGAGCCAAGAAAAGCACAGATATTACGGTGATGCGATAAAGTCGTGTAAACACGAAGTTCGGCGAGAAACTGGACTGTCACGTCCGAGGCGTTGGAGTGCATTTCGCCATTGATCTCGAGCTGAATGACATCAGGCTTTTTAACAACGCATTTGAAAAGTTCAGATGCTGAGCCACGTGCACAGGGAGTTATACTCGCTGTCGGATTTGGTGGCGCGCTATACGCTGTTGGAGTAGGAAAAGAGAAGATGGACGTTGGATGTCGCGGGGGATTGTAGATCGGCGACGGTGGTGGCGATTCTGCGCGTTTGGTTTCAATGCTCTGTTCGTCGGCCCCGTGCATGTAGTGCACTTTCCGATCCACACTTCCCGTTTCTTCGTTAACAAGCATAGCGTTCTTTTCTTCCTCTTCATCCATCTCCACTGCACCGTTACTCAAAACCATTGCGCATAAAAAGGATATAAAGGACATAGAACGCACCCATCCACCAGTTTTTCTTTGACGTTAGTGTTATTCGTTTGACGTGCATCGTTGTGGTCTTTGGCCGAGGTACAGGAATCGCGACGGTGGGCGTCAAGGCTTCTGTCGGGGTGACTACAGCATTAGTAAAGGCCCTGTTGAACGCTGGACGGCCAATCTCGACGGAATTCATCGCTGGTGGCATCGTAAAGCGACCAGAGGACAGTGACGGATTGAGGTCAAGTTGATCGCGGACAGTGGTTGCAATGTTAACATCAATGTTTGATCGGGTGTCGGCCCATCCCTTAATTCTTTTCTCCCTAAACTCGGAAGTCCAAAATAGTCATGTAGTTATACATAGTTGGTAATACTGTGAGTATGTATTCTACTTTGGCTAGCTATAATACACAAATTTTCCCTAAGAAGTCTGATAAAGCGACGATCCATAGTAAGTGTTGAGTAGTATGTCGCATCCTCGAAAATGAAAAGTGATAATATATAAAACGTCTGATGCCTACCACAACCCAACAAGCGAGCCGAGCAGAACAGTCCCAAAGAGTACCGATTCCCGCCGCTGCCCCACTCCGCGAGCCCCATTAGTCTGTGTCTTCGCGTGTGCAACGTCCACTGGTACCACACTCGACTCAGGGAGATCCCCAATAGGAGAGATTTCCTGTATCCCTAGATTCCCTGAGCCAATCATAACTAGTACACCCACAGATGGCACGCCGTTGACGACGACGAAGACAAATGCGGGACCCGGCGCCAAAATTGCAGGATTCGGTGGAAGCTGGCTCACATGTAGAAAGGCTGAGTTGTTTGAAGCAAAGCCCGTATATGTGTTTTCAAGCTGCACAAAACGTTGCCCCATGTTCTATTCAAATATTAGAATATGATAATTCTGAACATGAAATGCAATTCTCACCATCGCGTGGGTGGAAAATCCGGGCCGGATGACAACCACGGTCGTATTCTTGACGTTGTTTACATTTCCGAAGAGATCATTTGAGTCGAGGGAGATAGTGAAACTCGGTCCTCCATAGCTCAGCTGAGAAAGGATACCGATGGGCTGAGGTCGTCGAGTGTTATAGTATGAGGGATAAAACCGCTCGGTGCGGTACTCAGTCGGATATTTGATGTCCGGTCCGACGTTATAATCGGAATTTGGATTGGATCCTGACACGAATACTGAACCTGCATTTGCGATCTAAGAGCAGAACAAAGCGTCAAAGACTAAAACTTACCATCAGGAAGAAGAACAGCGGAGGAGTGGTACATCCGTGGTATTTTGCTAGCCCCAAGGCCGTCGCGCGACCAGCGTTTCCCAGCAGCAGCAGCAGGATCGTAGATCGCAGGCGTTAGTGTTGGAGAGTCCGCATATGACATGCCAATGGCCCATGATTGATTTCCGTACCCTGCCGTGCCCATCTTCGCGCCGTTCAAACACAGGATCTTGCCATCAGGGAGGAAGATCAAATTTCCCATCGAACGTTGCTCAGGTAGTGGGTCATCTTGTTCATACGACGTGGAGATATCAGGCGTGAGGCGAACGCATGACGTCGATGCCGGGTATTTAGGAATAATCCAGTTAGGATCGAGCCATCTACGAGCGAGCGCCACATTTATCAGCTTCCGAATTGCGCAAAACAAGACCTGGAGCTTACTGATTTGTTTTCACATTCGAACCACCACAGAATAGTATTGTCGCCGTCCAGTTGTTCGCCGGGGTAAGTGGCAGCATCGCCGTTCCCGCGCTCGCTGGGTACACACGCACTGCATCGGGTACATCGTCCAATGGCGTCTCTTTTTGTTTTTTGTAGTCATAGAGCACTGTTTCCCAATTACTCTGAATCAAAAGGCGGCCAGAGGGAAGGAGCCATGTGAGTGGGAATAAGTTGGCAGGTAGTGTGCGTTGGAGGATGGGTAATGTGATAGATGCACCTTTCGGTGGGAAGAATTCGTAGGTAGGATTGTCTTGGTTAGCGGCATTTACGTATCCTCCGTTTCTACAGCCACCGATCTGGTCAGAAGAAAGTGAGTATCATGTCAGAATGCGATCGACTTTCAACATTACAATAATGAGTGTGCCGTCTTCTAATGTTTCTCTGCATCATTGGAGGGATGACACAGTCAGTATAATCATCTTGAACGACATAGAATACTCACACAGTGGGATACCATCGTTGTTCAGATGAAACTGGTGACAAGAACCAGTCGCATTTGCCATTATCGCACGGCTTTAAAAGGCTAGTCATGGAGTTAGTGTTGTGATGAATCTTGAATAGAAATAGCTACCGGATTCTGATGAGGAGAGTATTTCCAGATTAGTTGAACGGTCACTGCTAAGAACTCACGATTGCCTGCCATCTGGATCGTCATATGGCCCTCCGCCATTCTGGCTCGCGGCAGCAGCACCTCCGTATGTGACGGCTTGATTCCCACCAACGTTGACCCATGTCCCGTTGCCCATCACATTTCCTCCCTGAATTTTGATCAGTCGATTACAGAGGTCAAGAGGCAAGACCTTCGTACTGCACAGAACGAATTTGTGATGGCGTCCATTGGACGTTGCGCGTTTGAGTCCAGGGTCCATCCTTCGCATTATCAGCAAAGGCGATTCTGAAAATTTTGAGCACAACGCACCCGATGCCCATGTAGGATGCCCGTCAATCCTTGTTGGATTGTTCTCGACCTTGTCTACGAGAAATACGTTGTTCTCCGTGCCTAGGAATAGCTGCATATGTGTGTGAATGATCGCCTAGTATATTGGCGATCCTGCTCACTTGCTGTGCGCTGACGAGACTCTCGCCGATGACTTCAAACTGGCCAGGAACGCCAACGCGCGTTGGCTGCCCTGGGGTGGATATAGATGTTGTCTGGCCCAGAACGAGCAAGGGTATAGTGAGGGAGAGTAGGAATGTCAGTGTGGCCATGGCGTAGGCCTGGCGCAAGTTGTATAGAATTATATGTTGTGACCGGGGAGAGTTTGCCGCAACACGCTGTTTCCAGGGCAAGCTTTATACGGGAAAGACGGAGCCTGTAGCGATCGATGGAAAAGAGAGAAGAGAAAGACGCCAAGGAGCATCCGCAAAAGATGTAGATAAATAGTCTTGATGATCGGGAA
Source organism: Termitomyces bulborhizus (assembly GCA_017580835.1). NCBI lineage: Eukaryota > Fungi > Basidiomycota > Agaricomycetes > Agaricales > Lyophyllaceae > Termitomyces > Termitomyces bulborhizus. The sequence goes on from JAGDQM010000001.1 coordinate 18,935, forward strand.
CACAACAAGGCAGAGCTTGCCCGCAACTTGCTTTGACCCATGCATGCATGAACGGTGCTTTTTACGACATGAAATGGGGACACCTACAGTATCATAGGACCCACAAAGGGAGAAAAATCTCCGCAGTTGTTGTTGTTGTTGAATTCTTGACATATCTGTTGTCCCTTACGCGATGCAAAAGATCGGCAAAAAAACGATCACCCGGGTTTGTCGAGTATAACATGTGACAAATCCTCGCGTCGAGCACGTGCCTACAAGCTGATTTGAAAAATCCCTTCAAGGATCATTTTAGCGCCCAAGGCCTCGCTTTGTCAAGCGACGCGACCCTAATCTTCTTGTCTCGCTCGGTCTCATCTTTTACTTTCGACTCTTCAATGAAAGAAAACCTTGTACTTGAGAAACGCTCACATAGTATTTTTGGCGCAGGAGGCCCGTTGTAATGGGCATATTTGTCAGCGCGTTCCTGCCAAGCTGGAGCATGTTCATGGCTAAAGGGTTCCAACGACCATCTAGCAGAATTAGTGCTGTGGGAAGGTCAGTCAGCGCCAGGTATGTCTTTATTCCTCCCAGTGATGTGTCTGCGTTCCCCCAAGTGTCTGAACTATGTTCTTACAGAGCGGACCGGAGTGACTGGGTATCCCAGGGAGCATGGACGACGTCCCTGCTGGCTTTGTCTGTACTGCAGAGGAATATCATAGGGTCCTCAGCGGTGATCGCACCATCTATTGCCTGAGCCGAAACGAAAGTATCGGACTTGCTGTACGTTTTCTGCCTGTTTTTCTTGTATTTCGGAAACTTGAGCGTACCTGCAGTTTGTTTCAGAAGTTGGCTTTATATCCTTCCTTTCTGTTTCCTACGTCTTCAGTATTATCATAGTATGTAACATCTTCTGTATTTTCTCGGCTGAATCCAAGTTCCTTTCCCCAGCGTAATGTCATCCAATATTCTCGACACAAGCGCAAAAATCGAATAAGCGTAGTCCAGGAACCTATGGACCTACTAATGGTGCATTGGTATCGCGTTTATGTGTGTGCCTCGTTTACTTATCCGCCATTTAGCTGTCGTTGTTCATTTCCGATTTCATCCAAAGTTTGGGAACAGCTGCAGACGTCAAGTGGGTCAATGCAGGTAAGCTGGAAATTGGTCCTTGGTGCACAGGTCAAGGTAATTTAACTATCTCCGAGAGTCTCCACGACCCTAGACTAACATTAAATCAGGAGTTTTCCAACAACTTGGAGAAACAGGAGGTGCAATATCAACTCTCGTATGTAGTAGTACCAGCTTGTGTCGATCTCAATCGACAAACGCTGACTCTACATTTTTTTCCAGCTCATCGCAATCTACACGTTCGCCGGTGTATGGTGGCGAATAGGTATGGGCAAACGATCGGTCCGAGTCACCAAGATTATAATCTCCCTCATGTGGCTCTTCATCATCCTCATGGTCGTCATCGGCAATGTAACACACGCTGACAGACGCCAGCTGTATGAGTCACCGACACCGGTACGGTCATTCACTCCGCTATATTCGGGTTATCGTCTGATCTCATCTCTGCACGTGCCCATCCCACCCATCCAAACAGTTCTGGTGCTGGATCGGGAACGACTACCTTTTGTGGCGTATATTCGGCGAATACATATGGTTCTGGATCACACTTGGCTTTTCCCTTCTCGCCTACACCCTCCTCTTCTTATGGAGTCGCGGAAACATCACGCTCAACGACGAATCATGGTGGCGCTTCACCATCCACCCCTCATCGCATTCCGATAACCAACGCCCAAGCAACACATACATGCAGTCCTTCATCATGCTCGCGTAAGCCCCCCCCCGCTCTCCTTCTTTCTCCCCCACCTCACCTTCAAACCCCACAGCTACCCCATCGTCTACTGCATCCTCATACTCCCCCTAAGCATCGTCCGTTGGATCGGCTTCGTCCAAGCGAGCAAAGATCGCTCAGACCATATAGGCGCAGCAGCAACCCTGACCGTCGTATCAATCTACAGCTGTTCGGGCGCCGCGAACGTCGTGCTCCTGCTCACGACGCGTCCGAACTCGGTACTGCTTGGGTATAGGCCGCAGACGAACTATGGGCCACAGAAGACGTCCTTGAGTGCGAATGTAGTTCCCGGGCAAGGTCGGAGCATGCAGGAGGCGGAAAGAGGGGGGAATGATGAGAGAGGTGGGGAGATGGTCAGGATCAGTGATGATCTTGGGAGGCTGCCTTCGCGGTCTTCTGTGGACTCGGGCTGGGCGTGAGATATGACATACTTATTCCTATGACACCGTGGAGGATGGAGTTATTTGATTCAACTTTTGTTTCTAACCCTTTGTAGAGTGTATTTATCTAACATTGTAACTAAACTATCTCCAGGCTTTGCAGAACAATCTAAATTGTTCTCATTTTTAATAAATATATTACTGATTGATAGCCCACGCTTCCTGACTATTGAAACCCTCGTGAATTAGGAGTAGACGCAATAGGTAGACCGCGAACGAGTAGATGAGAGAGTAGTCTTTTTTAACCGGTTTTCCTATCAAACACTAAAAAAAATTCAATTTCGATCGACAAAAGCGATCGACCTGGCCTGGCAGCAACGGGCCTAAGCAAATTACCAACAAAGCTCACTGCTCAATCAACTTGGGTCCAACACTCGGCTCCAACTCCGTTCCATCTCTCGAAACTTTCATTTCCCTATCATGATTCTACGGGTTCCGTAGATTCTTCGTCTTCTGAAACGAAATTTTCTCCGTCGACAACCATTCTATTTTGAACGACTCGCCCCAATTGCCGCTTTCCTCGCTATCTGGAAATCCTGCACCGCTTTTTGATTTTGGAACTTCATCACCACCTTACATCCCGACTTTCTACATTCGTACCTGCCCGCCAACTTCAAGATCATCATCCGTATTGCGAATCCGACACACGAGCTTTGGACAGCGCGGGTCTCCAGGACGCAGAAAGCGTCCATTGAACTGCTCAACAGCCGCATTCAAAGAGTTTGCATCTTCATAATTCACAAATGCGCACCTCGTACGCGAGATGGGGAAAATAGACACCACGCCGCTCTTTGAAGAAGCATCCCCAGGACGACCTTCCGGCACTTCCGTGAAGAAGCGCCACAACTTGTTATATGACGCATCCGAAGGCACGTTTCTCACCCACATCACCCACTTCAAAGAATACGCAGGAGGGTTGGGATGGTATGAGCGGCGGACCAGAGACTATTGTCACCTCTACGAGCAGTAGGCGCGGGCGATGATGGACGCGATGGAACTGGTGATACCGTAGAAACCACAACTGAAGGTGTTTTGAGGATGCATCGGATACGAGTCTGGATGATTACTTTAAAATCCAAAAGTCCCACCAAACTGCTGTTGCGATGGCAGGTTTGCTTGGTGATGGGAGCTGAACCACGTCGTCCCTTGCCTACTGGCCTCTGGCGCACAAGGTTGGTTCAGAGACGAGGCAGGATATGTTGGATACATCGGGGACAAAAATAAATCTCCTTGTAGCACGAGGAAAGAGCGTGATGAGTAGAAAGGATGAAAAGTACCAGCCGGTATATACGGTGACGAGAACCGAGGGTCATGCGCATATGGTCCCGCATTATGAAAGGGAAAACCCCAGCGCATGGTCCGTGAAACTGGAAAGACTGCGAAGGCTGTCCTGTCGTTTGATAGTGTGGCTCGAAAATTATCCGAAATACCAGACGCCTGATATGCCCCGCATTTACAGCCTGCTGAGGGTAGAACCATCATAAGGCGTGGGAGGACTTCCGAAAGGAAAAGAGGACGGAATTCTAACAGAACAGCCTGGATACTGCGTATTCATGGATGGGGGATCACGAAGGAGCGAGGATTGTTCTTCCCCGACACAGCCAAACGTAACATCAGAGGGATCACTTGGGCCAGGGCAGTCGTCTACGGACATACAGCAGGAGTTAGCGAATTGCCATGAAAGACCAGGGTTGAGGGAACGAGAGTGCAATAGAAAAAAGAAATTCCATACCTATTGAAATCCGAGTTGCGAGGTAACGAGATGGCTGTTAAAGAACTGACAGTCAGCATCGTCGATATAGTAAAAAACAACAAGGTCAGAAGGGACGGTTCTTCATACTCACAACACAAGAGGCTGCCGGGCGACTGACACTGATCTTGTTTAACAACACCTACACCGCCAGAAATCGCACGAGGTATCTCTGTCAACAGGATCCGTCATACTGGTATACAGAACAGTTTAATGGCGGGCTTGAAATTGAATGGTGAAGAGCGCACCGAGAACAAATGTTATATGTGTACAAATACTTGACGTGTTCCACCATGACGTCATGTTGAATTGAATGATCGAGATCACTGAATTACACAAGTTGCCTCATGCCCTTTTGCTTGATGTCCACTCTGCTTGAAGATTCAGTAAAGTAAGTTTCATAAAACCCACCTTCTCGAGTGAAATATTGGTTGTAGGCTATCAGGACAAATAATGCTTGATGTCCAAAAGTCCTCAGTCAGGAGCATGCAAAGCTCGAAAGGACTTGACTCATGGTGTTTTTTTTTCAGCAGATAATCCCAGCTGCCTTTACCTGCCTGCCAGGGAGGGCTGCCCGAGGCTCCGAGTGCGACTCGGGCAAACGACAGTTACGTCAAACTACAAACATTCAACAACAGATCATACCTGAACCTCATCACAAGAGATTCCCGCAACAAGTTTACCAGGGGTCCTCTGTCTGTGTTTTCCCCGAGGAAAACGGTGTTTTAAAAACAATTGATGAACGGTTGTTCATCAATACTGTACCGACCTAGCTTTCTATTCTCGCTCATCTTAGCTCTGGTACACTAGTGACGAGTCTCAAGATCCGATCCGTTTATGATAAACGCACAAAACCAAGATTCAACGCATTCAGGCTGTCTATTTAATTAATCTGCATCATGGTATCTGTGCGTAATAAACTCGAGCACTCTTCGATACAGCTCTATTAACGTCATTATACTCCTGAGGGAGAAACAATACTCCTCGCCCATATGCATGGAGGGGACAACGACTGTTATAACACAACAATCCATCGGCTGACAAACTGAAGAGGCAACAGTAACCGCATCTCTTCTTCACTGACAGTACCTCGAGGCTTCTCTTCTCTTTCGTGGGATTCTTACCTTGAAACGTATCATGAGTAATTTCCATTCAAGAAATGTATATCAACGGGACGAGGTACTCAGTAGCATACTTGATACGCGACCATATGCATGTAGTGCGGAACTGCGTGAACAGAACTTGCCCGGGTTAATACAAGTAGTTTTACATCGGGACGGGTACAAAAAAAAGCATAGAATAACATTAGCTCAAAGTTGTATGCAAAGGCACGATTCTCCGGCAGATGTATGTAATCTTCAGGCCCTTGTAGCGTCATGAAACTGGGAACAAGGTATGATCACTTGTCAACCTGTAACGTCATAACCATCCAGGGGTACGATTTAGATTCATTCAAGTTACAAACGAACCTTTAAGGCTTGATCGACGTCAGTATGAGAGCTAATACAAAAAAAGGAAACGAAAAAAAAACGTGGGAAAGGACTATGGGGGATAGCAATTTTGAATGAAGGTAAGTACGTGCAGTGGTAGGATGTGGTTGTATGAATATAAAATATGAGCAGACATGTAGTTCAAAAGGATCATGCAGATGAGTATGTGGGGAATGAATTTATGTACACTCTACGAAAGAAGGGGCTCCTACAGCCTGACGTGGCTATCTGTTCTGCCAGGTGATCAAGTCCTTCCAATGGGTGCAGGACGGCAAAGATCAACGGGAGGCAAGCGCCTGGGTATCCTTATCCTCAGCATCTCGCCATCAAACTCTGCACGGACTTGTACAAGATCCGCATCGTACCCAAACGATATGCGGCGTTCAAAATGACCTAGGGACATGAGGCCATATCGATGAGGGGCCAAAAAAAAAAAGCCTCACCACCGCCATTTTCCCAACGATCAGCAACGACATGTAATATTCGTCGCCGCTTTGTGGCGAGAGTTATAGCATCCCTCTTAAAACCGGGGAGACGGACGTTGAGTGTGTATTCTGATGGACGAGTCTCGACCTCGATCCAGGAATCAGGAGGTGGGGGCGCAGGACTGAGAAACGGGCCGGGTGAGACGGTGGGTGCGAGGATGGTAGGGGGGTCTGGGGCTGGATAGGACGATTGTTGTTGGGAACGGGGCTGGCCTACTTCTGAGCGGTGGGCCTGACGAACGCGGTCGGCGTGGTCAGCATGGTCTGGTGGTGGAGTTGATGGGAGAGTCTGGAATGGGACGTCTGATGGAAGGGGAAGGCTGGCAGAGGAGAAACGGTCAGAAGATGAAGAGGAGAAAGGGAGTTGTGACGGGAGAGAGTGAGGACGTGGAAAGGGAAATATGGGAGTAGACATGGGAAGGTAGGAAGAGTGGCGTCTTATATAAGGGGTGCCTGGAAGGAGACGTCAGGAGTGACGAAAGAATACGGAGGCAAACAAAACGCACTGCTGTGCTGTCGGACAGCGCCGGCGCGGCTACCATTGTCATCGCGCACCCACAAAATCTATTTGTTACCGACGTGGCGTAGAAACAACTCAACATGACGTCACTTCACTCCACTCTCACGCTGACTCAGCCTTCATGACATCATACCACCGACCCTGAACATTTGGTGGCCAGATGTTAATACCAAGACCATCCCCGCTCTCAACCAAGACACCTATCTCCGGTCCGACATCCCCGAGTCTTAAGCCGAAGAATAACTTCACCACTGGCCTTTGACGGGCCAACCTGGACAAAATCTCATCTTCCCTTCTGCTCACGATGCCCCAAATACACTCGTGTGGTTCCCAATTCATCGTGAACGGATCATTTAACAATCATTAATAACCTTTTTCATTCCATTTTTGCCCAAACTTAAATTGTTTCATTCATTCTTTATTGTAATGAATGAATGAATGTGCGGGAGCTGGGTCTATGCTGCTATTCATTGGAATGCGCGGGTTCTGTTGGACACGCAAAAATAGGGACATGATGAATCATGTTTAAAATGTTCAGGATCTCTTTGTCTATGCAACAAGAGAATGAGATCATCACAGTGAATTTTTTTGGGGGGGAAGAGGGGGCTTGGTCCGTTAGCAAAGGTGGCCCAGAACAAACCGCGTTTTCGTGTGAGCCAGAGTTTCTGCGAGTTATGTCCCAAATTCTCAATGGCAAATCATTGTATATACCTGACAGGTCTCTCTTTCTTATACAACAGCTTATATATTCTCTTCGAGTAGGACTATCTCACGAAAAGGTTTATATGCTAATTATTCTCATCCTGTCACAAAGAAAGTGGTTCTTGTTGTTATTCGTATCTCTCTCTCTCACGGCACTCGGAAGACATCTGCTTGACTGCAGTCCTTGACAGTTTCTCCCTGTACTTTTGCAAGTTATGTGGTTAAAGGTTCAACAACTACCTGGATCAAGTTTCTGCAAATGTGCCTGCTCTACTCTTGTTTCAATACGATACGGGTCAGGTAGATATGGCCGAGGAAGTAGCTCTTGCAAAAGGCATCCAGAGCAGACTAGAGCAGGGCCCCGGCGCGCCGGTAATCATAATCACAGCTTGATCACAGCCCAACCTGAGTGTGACTTCCCCCAATCAGGATTTGTCTGATTACCTCCTGCCCCCTGGCTTGCAATTGCCGCAAGCAGTCATAGCTCTGGAGAATCAGTGGTACATCACCCGCTCTGTAGTCAGGCTGACACGGAAATCCTCAACAGTCTCAAATTACCACAGGGGATACACTAGCTTACTAGGACAATACGAATTTTTCGGGTACTTCCCCAATTGTCGTAGCTGCAAACGGTGAGCGTCAAACACGCTTTTGTCGACATGGCTTACACCCCTTCTGCAGCTGTTTCCATGATCATATGCGGTTTACTACGAATGGAGCAGAGCACGTCAATGATGTCAATGTTGTGGACTCTGAAAAGCAGTGGGACGGTGAAGAGCCTTGTACGGGACCTTGCACATTCGAAAAACCAAAGGTATATATATACAGTATTCCTCGATCCCTTCACGCTCACCTTAACGTACACTGTTATCTAAGATGTGCCGTTGTCTAGCAGACAAGAACTCCCTGAATGACGTTATCTCGCCTTCTGCACCGCTTCTTCAAAGTGCACAAACCCTACGGCTAACATGTACTTGATATTTGTCGCCCTGTTTTGGGAGATGTCACGACGCTACTACACTCAGAGCCTCAATAATTCCTCATGAAATAAGGCGACCCGGGACAATCGCGCTGATTTTTTTCGTGAAGGCAGGGTTTCGGGCCTTCTCCGTGGCCGGTTCTGAAGGCTGATCAGAGTAAGCAGGAAATCCTGATCCCTAGATGGTGTTGCTTACTATTGCACGCCATCTCCTGCTTTGTTACTTGGTGTTTGCATCTGACAAGGTGCAGCTTGCAGATGTATCGGGTGTTGGTGCTTCTGGTAGATGCATTGTGGTGTGGTACTGGTGTCTCGTCTCAGTGGAGTAGTTTGCCCATCGGATATGCCAATCTTTACTGAAATGGTGTGCAGAAGTCAAGGCTGCGATGCTGTGTGGTCATGGTGGTGGAGGTCTGAGAGGGTTTGGAGGGGCAGCAACAAAGAGGGCAAAGACGTGGTTTGTCGACAAGGACGCACTTGACAGATTATTTTCTCAGTATGGTCTTGACACAATAGGTTGGTCCGATGATAGCTTCTGATGCTAACACTGTTGACATGCGAGGATAGCCTCCTCACGGAAGTCCTGATCATCCAAGGCTCATCTCGGAGGAACTTCGAATGAGGTAAGTTTGCCGATGTAATCGTCGCTGTGGAGTTCCGCCTCTTAGCAACCGCTGTTCAGCGCCAGAACGATCCAGATCACATCACCCTCATCACCCCCCCATCTCAAACTCTCAGTGCAACCATCATAACCGGTACTCCTGTCCTCGACCCTGCAGATGAAGCGAGACGTTTCATTGCATCTATTGATGCTGCATATAAATCATGATATTGGTCATGGACCCGCTCAGGATGGCAAAGAGCCGTAGTTCGACAACTGAATGCCTCTTAAATCTTCTTCGGCAAGTCACATGTCCGACCTCATACAAATACATCTCTATTGATGAGTTTCCCTTGAGTGCAGGCGTTGAACTAATTTTGTCTTTCACATTCACGAGGGATCAATGCGCATCGAGATAACCAGCTCCGTAGACTAGGAGTCTCCGGAATGTCCTCTGACTCCCAACACCAGTCAGTGTGAGCCCCCTTCCGAAAATTCACCTGTTATACTGCGTACTGTCCAAATGCTGATGGATCCTGTTAACACAAAATTTACTTCAGTGGATCAGGAGCCATTCCGTTCTGCAGGACTCAGTCCAACTGGTACAAGCCCATCAGGTGTTGAATGAGAATTACTGCGAGTCAAGTTCTGCTGAGCACAATCTCAGTAAGCTGGTTTGGCGGGAGATGAACTCAAGAATGCCAGACGAAAGCACAGTCAAGCAACACAACCACCTAGAAAATCTGAATTGAAAATCGAACGTATGGCTGTTGATATCGTAGATACAGTGTTACAAATGAATGCGCTCAACTGAAGTTTATCGACTGTTCCGGAGAGAAAGCAACATGGGGGCGCGGACAAAATGAAGAATGCATTGTATCTTCGAACCCGTGTTAGGGAAGTGTGGTCAAAGGGAGCTTGAGTGGGTAATCTTCAGAGTCGTTACATGGCAGCCTAAAATTAAGCCAGTTTTGTGGTCTCTGTCTGATACTTGCATATTCCACTGGTGACCAAAAATGGTCAGCGCAGATCACTGCCTACAATTGCGTCACTGACCTTTGTATCATGTATGTGGCGACCTATCCATGAGAGAGTGGCGCTAGCGCCATTCATTCCAAGTGCCTGCGTACGCAATGCAGTCCAAAGCTCAAATATGGAAAAAATTGGAAAAAAGATCTTAGCTGGAGATAATGGATGTCGCGCGCTGAAATCTTGAGGGTTTGAACATGAGACATTTACAAGCATGTCCGAGCGTTAAAAAACTGTGTATAAGGATAATGCCAAGTGTTGTGTGGAGGTATGCTGCAACGTTATGGGTGTGATGGATTTGATGTGGTAAAAAGATAATTCCGCTGCGACTCAACGTTGACTGCCATAATCACGGAGCCGCGCTCGCTGAATTTTTCATTGGGATTATTGGAATCCTCTCTGCGGTGAACATTTGTATCTGTTGTCAGGCTAGTTGCTGGGATATGGGTACATGGCCAAATATGCGTTCCGGGCTCTTGAAAGCACCGTGACAAGTCACGAGAATGATAAGTAGAACGAGATCCTTGGAATAAGGTAGATCGACAGGTAAAATTGACTATAGAAAAAAGCGTGCTGGAAAGGCAGAAAGTGGCAGATTACCGCCTTCTCGGAAAATATGAAGGGAACGCGCTAGCAATGCTGTAAGCGAGTATACAAATTGTAGAGCAGAAGATTTGAGAGAGAGTTCTGGACTGGAAGGACCCATTTGGACGCATCAACCAAACTTAGCTGAGTTGCTTGTGGCTACAGATCAATAACGTCGTTTTGTCTCCAATACCCCTATCGTCTCTCCTCAAGGTATCTCAACATATACAGTCGTCAATCAGATACTTCCGAGGAATTGCGACGAGCAGTGGGATCAATGATTGGTGAGAAGTCCGGATAGAGCTCCCAAATCCCATATCACAAGGCGGTTACCATCTCGGTAGAGAGGAGCAACCACATGTCCTCGAATGCTTGCCTCTGACGCAATTCATCGGGTTATCAGAACCACGCTAGTCAGTTGCCTGCAACTACAAGATTGCTCCAGGCAGAAGCGCAAGCCAATCTATGCCGCAATCAAGATACGACATATGGCTGGCTCCATGTTTATACGCTGATATCGAGGTTTGTGTACACGAGCCTGCGGACCTTGTGGCAGGAGCGGCCTTGGAAGGTCTGGTGATGTATCCATCGAAGTTGATCCTGGAAATTCATGCTGTACATGGCTATGGAGGCCTAAGCTCGACAAACGTGCAACATGTTCCTCATCAAAATTATGGAAATGAACGGAATGGCTCGAGATGGGGTTTTGATTCAAAGTTATCGTTCAACAAAAGGTAAGGAATCCTTCCTGGCTGGGTAGAAAGCGTGAATCATCTATCCTGACGTTGTTAATAAGTAGTGGACATACTATCAATTCCTTTCCGACGCACAGAAATCTTCGTTTGCTTGCTGTCGTACAGTCGCCGGATATCCTCGAGGAACCAGTTGTCACTGGCTGGTGCATACCTCGCCTTTGGCGACAAGGTCAAGACTTGTCATACCAGACTACACTCAAGTCGAACGTATACGTCCAGACAAGTGAGTAGTATTAACACCAAATCGTTGTTTTCCATATTACATGGCGGAAGTGCTTGCCTTTTCATCGCTGGCCTGTTGTCTGCGGTCGCAGATCCGGAAAGTTCGGAAGCGTTATCCCAAAATCGCCGCAAAAAACACAGTTTGTTAATTGTATCCGTCGGCTGTGTGGAACCCCCAGATATATGAGTGCAGAGTTGGGGCAACTTGCAGGGTCTTGTATGACTGACGTCAAAGAATCTAAAAAAGGTAGCGAGCCTCGAGCAAGGGCCGGGTCGAAAACTTCAATTTTGACGTTATGAATCAACAGTAGACTTGCCATAACATCATCTCCGACTCATGGAAATTCTTGTACTCTAGTTGAAGTTCGCTAGTCTCCGAAACACGATCTTCCTCCGTGCGGGGCCCGAGAATCGTCGGCACGGCCAAACGCAAAATCCAATTTTTCGATTAGAGGGTAAGTATGAATTCTTTAATTAGCTCACCGTCGTGAAATACGTCGGGCCTACCATCAAAAACGGTATCATTGTCCCTCCCCCCTCTTCGTATTGTTCTAGAAAATCTTTTCGGTTGCCACTATCTAGGGCCAATCGTGGACCAGAATCTGTTGACAAGTCGGAGGCAAGTCTTCTCCTCTTGTTTCTGTAGGGTCTTTTTAAAAGCGTGTTGTCGCTCACTGGCGTCTTTCTAAGCATTTCAGTTCGGACCTTGTTCAAGGTTAGAAATAGACGTCACCATCTTGTGAACCAGTTAGGGCCGTGACATAGTTTCTGTTATCCTCAGTTGAAGGTGGTTGTCGTTATATGATACCAGTTGGAGGGCCAGAAAGACTCGATCCAAGAGCAGCTGTATCGTCCGTTCGACATGAAGGACCGATATGCCGACCCCAGCCAATACATTGTCCCCGGAAATTCCCAACAGGAATTTATTGTCATCACCACAGGTGCATATCTTTTCGAGAGAAGATTCGGTCGTTACGCCAGATAAAACTTTTATCAAGGCCATTAAAGGATTTCTCTCGGGGACGTCAATGGATCATGGACGCACCGGCATTTCTCGTCATCCGCATTATCGGTAAAGAAGCTAGTTATGACTAGCTAATTCGTGATTACTCTTTGGAGGCTCCAAATTTGTCGTAATGCCAAGAATGCATCTCCGGTCCCTAGGATACTAGCAATAAGCCATTCAACCGGTCAGTCAAGGGGCAATCAACAGGTCGTCATCACACTAACGATCTTGTTCTCCGTCACATTTCTCGAGTAAGTCGACACAATTGTGTTGCTACTAAACGGAGAATATTTACAGGACGAGTTTCGTCTGCACTGTAACTCGAGTCCTAAGCCAAGCGAGACGGGTAATATTTTTTCGGCTCTCAGCTGTGAGGGGTCCACACTGGGTCTGACCAAGCCTGGTCAAAATGTTAAACTACTAATTTCCAATATCAATCTGAGAGGAGGAAACCTTCGACTTACAAATGCTGCCTACCCCCACCCATCATGTTATCTGGTACCTTGACGGAAGCATGTTTCTACTCGCTGCAAGCTGATATGTCTCTCACAGGGCCAGTACATGTTTGCCAGAACAAATCTTGAGTCTCTAGTTGCACAAGGATACGAATTTCAGTCCTTCGGTCCCATGCTATAAACGGATGGCGGATGTGATATGTCATCGTCCGCACAGGTGACACGCAGAGAACGTTGAAAAGGGCCAGAGTGGCCCCAAAAGTCCTGACGCTCAACACCGGCTGTTGTGTCTCGCCTTAGTTGTCACCCGAGTGTATAGTGAACGATGTTCTAGCCAACAATGCTGTCTGGATGCGTCGAGGATTATTTCGTGCCTTATGCCTTCTATCTGTTACTCACTCACATTGTCCAGCCACATGGTCCACATATTCCCTACTTTCCAAGCAATTCGAAGGTGGTAAAGATGCTCTAAACAGATGGACTGTGGCTGAGCTAGGGCGAACCGAGCGGCCATGAGGTCGTATGTCGATGTTGCGACCACATGCAATGAGATCTTCACAGGTTACAGCACGGAGATATGAGGATAGAAGAGAAGGCTCAGAAGTGGAACCACTGGTCATGCGTCTTGGTTGTTGAGTCACCCATTGTCACGACAGGCCAAACGCTATTATCGCCGCCTATTGGCACCGACTTCTTTGACGCACTGACCGGGTTGCTCTCCTTCTGTGACTCTTCGCACCCCAAAACCCAAGGCACCTTATTCATTGTCCATCAAATTTTATCATCCAGGAAAACTTATACCGTAAAGTCGGATCCGTGTCAATATTCTCAATGCTGCGTGGGGTCATTGTTAAGAATAATACGACCGGCACCTGCTTGAGAATTTCGTTTAAAGCACATGAGAGTAACCTTCATCGGGTAACGGTCCACTCATGGTAATTCTCTCTAATTAGAAATAGCACCATCTCAAATCTACTTAGCTTCATTGTAGATAACAGCCACCGCCTCAGCCTGCTGAGGAACTAGGTGCAATCAAGTCTCAAAGCGGAAATAGTTGTTTTTTTGACCGAACGCGATTTTTTCTGTGGTGCCAAACTCCGAGTGACGTATGTTAAGGGTTCCTTTCTTTTGCAAAGTGATATGGGCCCAGACGGTAAGATCAATTGTCCTTACGTTCCCTGAGCAAAGTCTATAGAAATCGCGGCATCGTGGGAGTTGCTCACATGCGAACCACAATCAAAGTAACCAACCAACAGATGAAAATTTCTCCATTGAGAAATTAGATAAAAATCTCTGGTCCAACATGCCACAGACCCGAAGAATCTGGATGCGCCCTCAATGCTTACGAAGATTGTGGGAGGACTGGATTTAGATCCTGAGAAAAGACCTGGAGAAGACACCACAGGTTTGCTCATATGTCGAACTGTAAACAATGCAGTCACTGTGATAAAGTTGCCGTCTTACTTCCGAACGAACTGCTCGTTCCATGCTCGTGGCGCACCTGTGGTTCGCAAGTTTCCGGATCTCTCGAGATCATGATCACTCTCAAGATCTCAGAAGAAGGGAAGGTTGCCCGCCATATGAGATTGGGTGCGACCTTGTTGGGTCTAGAGAGCGATAATAACGTGCAACTGCTCAAATTAGAGAGTTTTTGTAAACATTTGTGGATGGACGGCGAACATAAGCTAATCTTGGTTCACTAGGAGTGCTATTTCACTCTCATTCTCAGTTTTTAACGTGTTCTGGATCCCATACAGTGTTTTTCTTGTATTTGACAAGCGCCAAAAAGAATTAGTTCACACTGTGGGTAATGGCTCCAACGGTGAAAGAGATGTGTTTCAAGGCAAATACCGACACCATGACTGAAGTGCGAACCGTCATGAGGGTTGATGAAACAGACGACAAGAGGCGTTGATAGGATGTATAAGTAGATATCAGAAATCAAAAAAGTTGCTGAACATTCTAACCTGCATCTATGAAGAGGTCGGAAAGGGATATTTGATTGTGGAGTCGACGGTGGAGGCGGGAGCAAAAAAACGATGCATTCTATGCAAACCCGGTCCTCGTTTGCAGAGATAACTCGAAACAGTACGCCCCTATACCGCTAGCATCGGAAGGTTTGAAGACGGGCAAGAAGATTCAATGGGGGACGGTTACGGCGATTCGAAATACAATGATGTATGTGGAGCGGTAACATTACGGTGGACTGATTTCCAGGAACTGGAGCATCTTACCTATGGATCAACTCAGCTTTTAATCACGGATAAGAAAGACAAATTGCTGACATGGGGTAGAACGGGGCCCTTTCTGCCGAGTTATGAGGCAAGGGATTCTCATGAACGAGTGATAACGTGTTCAACAGCTGATTTTTCTCAGAAGACGTCTGAGCGTACCCCGGGAGCGTCGTGGGTGATAAGCTTCTAATTACAAAGGAATCGTTGCAGTCAGTGCACAGGTGCTTTGGGCAAGTGGTGACCAAAGATACGAAGCCGGGCTAGATCAGCCCCTCGGAAAGATCTGTATAAAATGACAGGCGGTACTAAATCCTCACAAGATCAGTGGGTAAGACTGTTGGAATTTTGCGGAAAGCTTTAGTTTGCTGATCCATCTGGACACAACAATCAAACTTTGGGCGGGCGGGCTTGATTCAGTGCTGTCACCACATCTCCAACGGCTCTTCACGGACTACCATTTTAAATCCTGTGAAATGTCCACAAACAAGCAAGCAATACTGTCGAGAGATACGACGAGCCAGATGATCAGCGAACATGTAATAAGGAGAAATCTATCTCACTAGAGAAAAATCATGCAGAGACCAGAAGATCGGAATGCTCGAGCTTCACTCTCGCTCGTGTACCATTTATGCTATACCACCTGGCGTCACGGAATGTTTTGTACCCGCAAAATACAGCGATTCGATACCGAGATCACCTTGATCGGTTGATAGATTGTCTGCAGCTAGAGTGCTCTAGGCAGAGGCATTCACCAATCCACGCTGCATGTAAGTCAAGGAACAGACAGACAACGCTTGGTTCCATGCTGACATGTGTTCGGGAGGCACATGAGACGGATTGTCTCATGGAGTAACAGGTTGGGAAGGTAGGATTGAATCATGTTTCTCCCTGGAATTACATGTTGTGTAGGGTTATGGCAGCTTAGGTTCACGCAAGGGCCCAACGTATCCCTCATGAAACTCCACGACAGATGACAATTACTTCTCACTACAACTGATCATCGAAAGGTAGTGAGTTCTTAGCTGGATGGCAAAAGGTATTAATTCTTCAGTTCGGACGTCATATAGAGAGAGTGAGCATGCCATGAATCCTCGCTCGCCGTTCCGAAAAATCTCTCCTCCTCAATGCACCATACTTCTGCTGGAAAAACTCTTTGACGGTCAATGTATTTCCCAGACAGATGAGAATGTGTATCACTGGGGATAACTGGTGGAATTTATCAGAGCCCAAGGTCAAAGGGAAGGTATGACTCACTCTGCTCCAGTTTGATTGGACGTTCGTCACGTCTCATTACCGTCGGCATCTTGTTCAGCCGGCTAGTGCATTCTTCATCTCTGTGAGGAGGTAAAGGCTTGTCGTGCCAGGTTGTATCAGGTCTCGATTGTCAATAGCAGACACATGATTCCTTCGGTTCAAGGCAACTGGCCATTTAACCGGCATTCTCATTTTCCATCCATCGCGTTCTTTGAGCTCTTGTCGGTCCTTGCTGGTCATATGCAAGTGGTTGGGAGCAAAACTAGTCAATGTTCCAGAAGCAACTCTTGACCACATCTTGGTCATTCCAGGCAGTCCCGTTGTATGCGAGATCGCTAAGCAATGGTTTCTTTGGTTTCTTTCAGGTCTCTCCTCTTTGAATGGACAGGACTCGAGACGGAAGCGAGGGAAAGAAGATGGATGAAAGAGACTAATCGACAAACGCGCACTAACTCAGCCGGCGATCGGATCGACGCCCGACCGACAACAACTCGGGGACATTGGTCACCGCGATGAAAGACAAAGACACACGACAGCTTACAAGTGCACACGACGTGCACTGGATCGTGGTGGTTATGTCGTGACTTTCTTTCACTCCGCATGACAGGGTTATTGTCTTTCATCTTGTTTACCATCGGATTCTTCCCGCATCGCCCATTCTCAATATTCAAAACAAATCCTCCAGTTCCCTATGATATTCTATCCGAAACAGTCTTCTTCCTCTACTCTATGTTGCTCAATACCATATCACTTTTGTGTAGCTTCCGAGTTTACATATATTAGGCATAGTTGACCTAAGCCGACTCTATGCTTGAAGACAGTACAAATGGACGGTGATACATCGATACGCCTCCAACACATCAATGTCGTTCACCCCACAATATTCTTGAGCGCCTCCACTTAGTTGACAGTATCATCCTCTAATGCATATTTCGCAGGGCCGAGCCTTGAAAGGCGGTCCCTAGCTATGTAGGAAGAGTAATATTCCTTCAGCACATATTCTGTCAATTGTGGGCAAAGATTTTCTAACAAGCTTTGAGCCTAGCCAAGTAACCAAGGGTGTCAGTTCAATCTTGCCTTGTCAACTGATAGTGAGCATGTCTTCAATGTCCACCCCGTCCACCCCATGTTGGTGGATACCATCTGATAGAAGCCTGTTGTTTCCAGCTGGAAGCGTCTCTCATCAGGCTGAGGCTTTTTGAGCAGCTTTTAAGGATAAGAACTTCAAATCTCTCAGTGGTACAAAAGAACATTTGGCATGTATTCAATAGACCACCATTTTTGTCCCCCCACCAGCCACACAAAAAATGATGATTCGATCGAGTCATCAGAAATATGTTATCACCAACCGCTGAATGTTTTACGGGCCCGAGCTTCGTTCTTTATGATATGACTCGACGTAAGTCCATTCTAAATTGCACCTAGAGAGAAAGAACGAGTGGACATGCCCGACTTACTGTCGTTCTTGACCTACGCCCGAAACATTATCGGGTACTTGGAGTCCCTAGCCAGGGCAAGAGCAGCCATCTTTCAAACCTGATACCATGAAAGAATGGCCTGCCTTAGAATCCTCGGGTAACTTCGAGTATTCCGTCCGCCATAGGATTACTCCACTTGGTCAACGGAATCATGTTATCACCAATTCATGAATATTTCAAAGATGATCTGATTTGACCCAAATCGATTCTGGATCCTAGCTTAGCTTGGGACAAGAAGAATTATATTCCCTCGTTGTCGTTTCGGCCAAGGTTTGTTCTGGGCCCCCGATAAAAAACATCAATTAGATTCGACGTTACAAACCGATAGTGGGGACGTTGGACTAACCTAGGTGAGCTCCCCCTACTCGTCATGTCGCCATGTCATTGGCATATGTTATCACTAGATGGAGTGCCGGAATATTTCCAGATGTCAGAAGCAAGTCCTGAGCTTCTCGCAAAACAGGATCAAGACCGTCAATCTCCTGGTTCGGCATTGTAGATGGATGATGGACATGCCGTTGTTCCTGCAACCCAGCAAGCGGAGAATACTCTTCCCAACCACTCGTGCTCTGCTTGTATATCCTGGAGGACCCCGGCTTTTTCCTGTTGATATCAACTCGATCAAACCAGTGTTTCTAAAACACATAGAAGGAAGGTATAGACTGGTTCTGCCCACGGGCCATCTCGGGCTGCACACTATCCAGAAGCAATGATTGTGTTTCAATCCTTATATCCAACGCTCTCCGGCTACATGGTCAGTAATCTTCCTAACTTTCGAGGGCAAACGGTGACGGGGAAATTTTCCGAAGGTCGCTTTCCTTCATGAGCCGGAGGCCGAGCCAAGTTGGGCCTGTGGCTGCCGCGAGGAGGGATGCCGCGTGCGACTCAGATTTTTTTGACCAGATACAAAGATGTCTTCGAAAGATCCAACGTAAACAGCGCAAAATGGGGCAAAGGGTTCAAGAGTAGAAGTCGGTGGTCATGGGTCCGCAGTAAAGTCACCATTGTCACGACAGCCGTTATTTTCTGCCGTCTTTGAATTCTTTGACACACCATCGTTTAACACGCCGTCACTCGACTTGGTTTGCAGTGGGGCTTTCTCACTCTCTGTCGGATTCTCGGACTCTCGGACGCTATTATCGTTGACAGCCTCTGGCACGCTGAACTCTTTTTCATCAGGCCAACAGTACCATGGAATCGGATCTACTCCAATCTCACGGATCTGAAGGGCCTCCAGCCTCACGGCTCGAAGAAGCTAAAGATGTTGCATGGAGATAGCAGGTCATCCGTAAGACCGTGCGTGTTCTAGAATTCATAGAAATCTGTTGAAATATCTACATAGGAAAGCGGTCCCTGGCAAAAGTAATACTTTACTCGTATTGGACATAGCACCATGAGTTTAACTTAGCCTTCCGTGGAGGTTAGGGGGAGTTGCACACAGGGTATTCTAAAAGGAAGAGAGGGCTGTCGAAGAGAGACCGACTTTCCCTTGAACAATCAAGCGAAGCACCAATATTTCTCCAGAAGAACTAGCGTTCTCCGCGGCACTGACTCTGACATCGAAGGTGGAGTTATTCCTTGGGATATGTTATCGTCAGTTTCTGCTAGAAACGTTCACAACTCATTTGGTTTCAGAATCGTCGTACTATGTGGCTTTTACGCGTGTTCTCCAAACCTATCAAATTTATTTTTTCTCTGGAAAGATCATGTATATCACAACCAACCAGCCAGTCGAGTATGGTATATCAAGAAAGTCAATGAAAAGAGGACAATTGAGTGTAATGAAGCTATGTCGCATAGAGTCTAGGCGTGTCGTTTATTGAGCTCGTGCTTTGGGTGACTGTCAAGTACTTAACGATCTCGGGAAAACGATGGTTGTAACATATTGAACTATCAGTTGTGACAGCTCGCTGTTGTGAGAAGCTTCCTTTTCGCCTCCAAGAGGACTTCTCTGGTTCCTGCCTCGTGGCGCACCTGGATTTCGACTTTCCGGATCCCATGAAGGGTTCGCGATTATCTCAGGGTTTCCAAAGACAGGGACACCGCCGAATACATCTGGTGTTTCTCGTGATATGATAATCCCCGTCAGCGAATTACTAATACCATGTGAAGCGAAGAAGACACATGCCTACTGATTTTATGCTTTGAGGTGTCAGGGTCAAAATGATTTACATCTAAATCGGTATCCTCTTTGAGAAAAAAGAGGGAAAGAATTCGTTGGTGGCCAAGAAAACTATTTGAGGAGGTTAGAAGCCATGTGATCGTGTGCGGTCCTCGGAAATAGTGAACGAGGCCGCGAGAGCGCCAGCCGATAGGCGCAAAAAGTTGTGCCTGTTGAAAGCGTTCCCATTCCCGTCGGATCTGTGGAGACTTTGTATTCTTGTAAATCTGAACGGGGAAGAAATGATAATAAATCAATGATCACCGAGATCTCCGCCAGTGACGAGAAAGCACCACGAGGATCGATATATCGGACTGCTTCGATATAGAAAGATAACGGGAGTGATGCCAGGTTAAGGAAGTGGTCAGGCGTGCACATGCTTGGAAATGAATGGAAGTCTTTGACGTACAACGGGAGGTGGAGCGACGAATCGGACCCCGAACGATGCATACTCAGAAAAAAATGAGGGTCGGGCATTATTTAATTCTTAACCCTTCGCCTATTTGGGGCATTAGTGACCAACCCGTTACTCACCGCAGACACATAAAAGCCTCCTCAGTCCGTGACATAAATTCCAATTCCTCACCATCTTCCTCTCATCGGATAGAACCCGCTTATTTGCCTACTTCTGTACCCTCATTAACTTGATAGACACGCCGACCGTCTACCGCCTACCGTTATCCATGATAGTCACTTCAATCCTTGGTCGGCATCCATCCTCCCCGTGTTGTACTCCGCCTGCTCGCCGCCTTGCATATTGCAATGCTGGCTTCGGGAGTACATTACCATGGGAATGGAGGATTCCGACCATGGTGCCATTGTGCTGTCTGGATCAATAGCGGTAAGCAATGTAACGGTCACTTGGTGATATCGCTAGGTAGAATACACGATAGCTAGGAAGTAAATGTGTGACAAACACAGGTTGATTACTTTTTGGTTCGATAATCAATCTTGTTTACATACAGACACAACTAGTAAGTTGGAGTAAATGATATTGGTCCTGGTGGTATCACGTCCAAGAGAGACAACATATATATTGGACCCTACAAACGTAGAGAGATATCTATATCCGATGCTTTAAAGACTTATATCGGCTTTTCAGCAATTGAACGAAGTGTGTTCGACCGCTACTCAAATTCTCTACGTCGAACTCAAACAGGTACGCTTGTCTATCGATTGACGGAGAATATGCCGCCACACATCTTGTGTGAGGATTGCATCGAGTCAATGTCCTTATCGGCTCGACGTCAAAGGCCTCGAAGGTAAAGCGACTGATTGTCGTATGGGCAGCGCCTGTCTGTATTCGACCAGTTGATCTCCTCCGGAGATGGTTCTTCTGTTACATGGTCTGTACCACATAGTCACTGGTACTCTTGACGCAACAATTAACAAGAACAATCGTTCGATAGATTTCATCATGTCCCACGCCTAACACTAGTTTATGGTGCATGATGCGATCGCCCGGTCAGGCATCAGCTCATATCAGTGCTCAGACAAAACAGACAGAAGAATCTCTCCGCCTAGCTTTGTCTTGGTAAAAATGTGTTCCGAAGAATGACAGGGTAAATAAATACATACCAACTGACTGGATAAACATGATGATACAATTCGTTTGCATCCAAGACAACATGGTAGCAGCCCCTTGCACATACCCGAGTCCTGTGCATCCCAATGTCTCTTCATTCCAACTCGAAAAGTGAAGCTGACTGTGCTGCCTCAGTCACAACCAATATCATTCCAGTTTTGCGATGGTCTTCACCAGACCTGACGCCGATCTAAAGGCATTTCCACAAGCGACCGAGCCTACCCCGAGGACACTTCACAGTGAGCCGGTCGCTCAGCAGATAGAAGTGCTTTCATCACAAGCAATACGATTCGGAAGTAGGCGCCCTAGAGACCGTAGCTCGTAAGCAAGATAATCAGCTCTTGCTATGTAGTCAGCCTGCGATCTCGCTAAAGTTGGACTTGATCGATCCTGGCAACTTGGCATAATTGAAATGAAAGCTTAAATCAA
>JAGDQM010000001.1:41031-84051 GCA_017580835.1 Termitomyces bulborhizus
CCAATGTCTCTTCATTCCAACTCGAAAAGTGAAGCTGACTGTGCTGCCTCAGTCACAACCAATATCATTCCAGTTTTCCGATGGTCTTCACCAGACCTGACGCCGATCTCAAGGCATTTCCACAAGCGACCGAGCCTACCCCGCAGTGAGCCGGTCGCTCAGCAGACAGAAGTGCTTTCATCACAAGCAATACGATTCGGAAGGCCCTAGAGACCGTAGCTCGTAAGCAAGATAATCAGCTCTTGCTATGTAGTCATATTCATTCAGCCTGCGATCTCGCTAAAGTTGGACTTGATCGATCCTGGCAACTTGGCATAATTGAAATGAAAGCTTAAATCAATGTGACATGGTGTGACGTGTGGCTGAAGTTTTTAAATAGCATACCGACCGTGGGCTTGGCACCTTTGGAAAGTTATAGATTGATTTATTTGATGTTTCGCCTTCTTGGCTGTCTTGTGAAATTACTCATAAGGCGCGAATGCCCACGCATTCGAATCGTCTCATGGTGAGACTTCACAGACAGCCAGCCGCGGCGAGGGGTCAATATCTGAGATTCGTTGGCAATCTCTCACACTTTTAGCATTGAGAAAGATCGAGTTTGTAAGAGACTAGCGGGTCTGGTTTATCACCAAGGCTGGAATCATGGGATCCTAAAGCAGAACAAATGAAGGTTTATGCCGAGCAGCTTGCTTCTCTTGCAATACCGAAGGCCTGTAACTCTTCAACTCTTTTTTCTCGACCCTAATAAATATTTACCGGAACAGTATGCAGAAAGAAGGCTGAGGCCGAAGCGGTCTGCCAGACTAGCGGCTAGAAAGATTGGAATGAAATGGAATGAAAGAGGCGAAGACGGATGAGATGATAATCGATCTTCTCTGGTAAGCAAATGATTGACCTGACGGTGGACGCATATTTCCACTTACAAACTCGCTCTCTCCGAGGGCAGAAAACTAGCCTTCGCCATATACATGATTAGCCGGCATACGAGGTCGGACGTCGCAACTTCGACCAAAGAAGAAAACACGTCCTGAACAGTGAAGTATGCGTTGT
This sequence comes from Termitomyces bulborhizus, assembly GCA_017580835.1. NCBI lineage: Eukaryota > Fungi > Basidiomycota > Agaricomycetes > Agaricales > Lyophyllaceae > Termitomyces > Termitomyces bulborhizus. The sequence continues at coordinate 42,082 of JAGDQM010000001.1, forward strand.
CGACTGGATTTCTCGGGAAGTAATAAAGATCATAGAAAAACAGCGGTATGATGTATATATATAATATAACAAATAGTCGATGTATGTATTGTGTGACAAATTTGTTTCATCGTTCATTTTCCAGGGCCTTCCTTGTTGACCTTGAGACGTTCAGGTGATATAATGCTGTCCTTTGGAATGTTTGCTTCGGCGGTTGCTGGGAATTACCATGCACTATTCTCGCTTGCCATAGGGGGCGTTTGTGCTGAGCGGGACCACACCGTCTTGAGGTAGAAATTCAACTGATGATTTGGCAGTGGGCTGATACTTTTGTAAACTTCGGGCGATGTGAAGGGTACTCAGGTCGATTGAAGTGGAGCGGGGAACAACATTGACTTTCTTCCCCAACAGGTGTGATGTCATATCCTCGTTCGTGTGGGACTCGTGCTGGGCTGCAGATGATGTCGTACTCTTGTGAAATGCATCTCTGACGCGTATCACGGGAAGATTATGGCCGGCACTGGTGGGAGGTGAAGTCCGACGGGAAAAGGGCTGTGCATAGAGGCAACCGTGATCGGGATGTGAACCGTGGTAACCCTCGATATCGGTAGGGTCGCGATAAGAATGTCGCTTCTCCTGTGGATGCGCTGAGCCCGAAAGTCGAGATTTGTTGTAATAAGAAAGTGAACGCCTTGTCTTGGATGATGTTTGTGAGGTATCTGGGCCTAAGCGAGAGGATGGAGAAGTTTCAATGTCGGGCTTTTTAGAGGCATTGCTTGGGTAAGATAAAGGGCGAGTCGACGTCGAATAGTCTGCAGTACGGAACTGGCGCCTATAAAGACTTTGGCCTGAGGGACGGAAAGATGCATAGACAGACTCGAGGCTCCAGCAGAGGATGGTGAGGGCGGGGACAAGGAGATGAGATGAGGGGCGCATTCTGTAGAAAGGCGTGTAAGATGGGGGATGGGAGAAAAGGATGTGTTTGAAAGCCTTAGCGCGACGTCTTGGACTTTATAACTTGTTTTCTGGCTGTGGCTGACCACGAACATTTACACCTTTGTGACCAAAAATGGTCAGCGCAGATCCCATTGCGTCACGAGTGGCAACAAAAAAGGAAGGGCTCTTCCAACACTCTCTCAAGCGGTGATCAAGCGGTGGCGCTAATAGCGTCTTCGACAATATGTGGTCCAGAATTAGGCATACGAAAAACCCATAAAAAACGATGGCGCTGCGGAGACCATCGAATGAAAAACTGTTTCAAGCGTGTCCCAAAAGGGCGCAGAAACGTATGGCGGCTAAAGCTGCTCTACGCTGCGTCGTGATGTCATGATGAACAGAGGATTTGTCAAAAATCATCTCACCTCAGCTTAGCTTCCAATTAAGAAGTCAAACTCGCTGAATCAGAAGCGTACTTCATGGGGAAAACGGATTCCGAGTTATTGTGTTGCGAGGCGAGGCATGGCATGATGAAGCATTGGTTGTCTCCTCAATTATCGTGACGGGTCACGGGAGTGATAGGCTACAACTAGTTACTACTTGCAATTCATGCAAGATAAGGAAACGTGAATTGCCGTCCAGTGTAAGTTGAGGAAACAAGGCGAATCTAGAGAACGGCAGATTGCCTCGAAAGAATATGTGTAGGTACGAATGAGGAGGGTGCCTCCACGGAGATTTAAGTTGTGGAGTAGATGAAATTGAGAGGCAAGTTTGGACCACCCATGCGGACACATCAACCAAACTTAGCTGATTTGTTCGTGGCCACAAAACAATGCTGTCATTTCATCTCCAATGACTTCCTCAGGGATCTTATACTCATTCTATCGAAACGTCCACGAACAGAGCACCCAATGTGTAAGTATGACTCACGACAGACGGCGGGACAGATCCAAGTGAGTGCTCAACTCGCTCCAAAACCCATGTCATAAGGGAGTATCTATATATCTCAGTAGCGGACATGCAGAGACGAGCCGGTCAGACTGCCACGAATGATACTTTGACTTCGTGTAATACATGCGTAGGCACTGGCAGGACGAGGCCCACGACATGACACACCGTCTGGTCGACATGGTGTAAAGGAACTCGACATCAGGATCACGGTGATCACGGTGACAAGCTGAGTGAAGCAATCAGAAAGGCTCGAGGCAGAGCTGTCAGCAATCTACGCTGCACAAGAGTGAGACAACATACGATACTTTGGCTCCACATTTATGCGAAGAATTTCCCAGTGACCTAGTGGCCCAATTATCTTCAGTCGCGAAATAGGAATCCCAGCAAATATCTCCATTTTCCCTTGGGAAGCATGTCGTGTGGTTTCATTGGCAGCTTGTGCTCATGATGATGGACCTCGTATTTTCATCGGTAATCAGAAAGGTCAGGAGCTCCAGATACTGTGAATGGATAGCAACGTACTCAAGATAAGTCACACCTCAGGATCCTGGTTCGATATCATTTCCTACTCCTGGAAAGCCTCAGAATATTTCAGCAGAGGCCAATTGTCCTCAACCAGTGAATATTTCGTTTTCCCGAACCGAGAGCCGAAGATCGTTGCAATAGACCAGGAACAAATCTCGAATGACTAGCGAAACAGGGTGATAGGTTTTTCCAATTGCTAGTTCAGCTCGAGGCGGTAAGCTGGGACCGTCATTCTGGATTTGCATGCTGCTCATGGGCTCTTCGTCGGCTCCGCGAAATTTCCGGAGCCGATATGGTGCATTGCTGCGCAAAAGCCTGTCACATCCCGATGTTGAAAATCAGATAGCAAAATTTCGTCTGGACCGGTGGAAAGTATCAATCCTACAGTGTTCGACGTTATACGTGGTCGATGGATACACGATGAAATCACGGCTCGTTTTTGGTCGCCCAAATACTCTGAATCCGATGAGAGCCGGATACTAACGCGTCGTCTGCGTTTGACGAACACGGAAACAGTGAATGAGGCGTGATGAGGTTTGAGTTCTTTAAATCTTGTCACGCCATTTTTGGGTTTCTGTCTAGACTTGATCGAGGGTATATCAATCCTTCAGTTTGAGGCTGTAAATGATAAGCAGGCCTACCACTGAACACGCCGCTGTTTTTGTTTTTCACTCGCCGCATTGTTCTGAGCAATCTTCTCAGTTGTCACTGATGAGGCCAAGATTCGTCGACATACCAAATTCGAGCCTCGACCCCATGTTGGTGACCCCAAACAGTCGTGACAAAAGCGCGTTATCACTAACTGACATGTATTTTTTCAGGGCTGAGGTCTTTTTGAGTCCGAAAGCGGACAGACCGAGGGTGTTTTCCTCCACTTCTAGCAAGTGGTTCGTGCACAATCCTTCGACATCTCAGTGCCTCATCCTCCATCCATTTTACTGGTCACCTGTGTTCCAGTAAAAGGAATGTCGCTAGATAATGGGCATTTCGCTCCGCTGTAGGGTCAGGATTTGTCGTCATGTCAGGAAGAAAGCCCGAACCCTCGGCTAGACTGCATAGTCTGAATAGTTGGGTCCAATGTCATGAGTGGACATGTCGCCAACACACCAAGTCTGTCCACTACACCGACACCGCCCTCGAATACCCTCCTGATGGTTCCGACAATAGCCAATTGTCAACAGCTATCGTGTGCAGGGATACCAAAGATGTATCACAATACCAAATCGGATGCCTAACAAGTTGGATTCTGGCCTCAAGGTCGTAAACGGATGGTTGATATACATTTCTTGCATCTGCTGCGTTATTCATGGATTACTTCAAGGTTCCAACACTTCAGATATTGCTAGCCAACGCATTTCTGAACTTTACTGGAGAGGCCAAGATTTGTCGTGTCAGGATGATTTCTAGAGGCCTAGTTGGACAATATAAAAGTAATAATTATTCAGATCTTTTGATCCGACGTTGTGAAAGGATAGTCGACATACCTTCGACATGCCAACGTGGTCGTTCTTCAGCTGCTGCGCAATTCCTGGGTAACTCCAATCAGTCAATAGAAGTGCGTTGTCACCAACTGATGGACATTTCAAAGGGTCAATCTTCGTCCTCAAGTGAAGTCGTTATAAGTTCTTAGCTAGATAGAAAGGGTAATATTTCCTCTATATCGAAGCCGCAATCGCAGGTCCATCTGTCTTTAACCACATTTTCAGCCGTTGGTTGAGAGTATGATCGCAACTCGACGATGTATATCCAATGGTGAACGCTTCAACTCACTAACTTCGTGTCCCTTCACCCTCCGCATTACTGGGTCGTTATCGACAGCAGCGCACTATCGCTAACTGACGCGTTTTTCCTGGGGACCAGCTCCGGGCAGGGAAACAAACCCTAAGCAATGGATAGCGAACATACCACTGTTCGCGTGACGACGAGCAGAGATCGTGGTTTCCAACGTGCGCACTATGCGTAGAGATCCTAAGAGAATCCGGACATTCCATTGTCGATAACGACAATGGTGCGTCTCGCTCCAGTATCGAACTTCAGCTTCTCCGACACATGTTAGATATGGACGGAAGCGAATGCCCGAATTCATGCCATATGCTATTGAAGAATGCTTCCTATTTCATCTCTTTTAGGTCGCGGGGAAACGACATTATCCGGATACATAGACTGGAATCTAAGTCTTCGAATTCGAAGTGGGTTGAAAACGGATTGATCGTGGACTCAGGCTGCCGTCAGCTCAATAGGGGTGGCCGGAACATCTACGTAGTCACGGCGCGGAAAGAGGGAAATGAGGCAGCGATTTCAAGGGTGGAGGCAGCGGTCATGAGCATGCAATGATAATCGTTCGAACGTCACTGTCACGACAAGACATTGATTATTTTCGACATTGATACTGACTGGCATCATCGTCTCTCCGTCTTCATTTTCATCGAACTTGATCGCCAAAGGCAGTTTTTGCGTCTCAGTGGGCTCTAACGCTAGGGGCCGCCGATCCATCATCAAGGGGGTAGCTCATGTCAACCGTGCTTTTCGAAATGTCTTGAAGCAACATAGAAATTGGTCCCTACCCCCTACCACGGAACAATTCAAAATTTCACCGATTCTATTGGACAGAATACCGTGTGTAAGTTTCTGAACACTCGATCAATACTGGCCTCCCCTCAAATTCTGCATTTGTAGCTCCTCGGCTTTCTTCCGGACCTTGCAATCGAGCTCGAAATTCGACTTCTGAAAACAAATACAACACTTTCTATCTGTCCTTTTGCATTATACTTGCCAGTATACAGGGATTAAGAGGGGAAGATGGGCTATCTATCTCCCCTTAGAATCTACCGTGATATCTGAGATTTTTGTTCACGAATCATATATCTTTGGAAATCGCTGCTTTGTGGGAGCTGGCGACCAATCAAAATTCTACAAAATCCATTGAAGAAATCATGTACAAAACGAAGACAATCAAACATCAAACATAATCAAATCCCTTTTCAGCTCTCGCCATCTACACGTTTCGATGTGTCTACTACTAAGCCCATACTTTCCTCCGATCCAAGGGGAGACGATACGCATCACTGACGCGCTGAGAAAGCACACGGAGCATATATTCGAGACTCACTTCTGTGATATCTGTTGTTGGGACATAGTTCTTGAAGGACTTCGACCGTCTTCCCTCCAGATGAAACCTCCGTCCCTACCCGTGGCGCACTCGGTCTTCACAATCTCCCGGCCTCCGACGGCTGGCGATTATGGCAGAGACCTCACAGTCAAGGAGAGTCATTACTTAGCGCGTCTAAACGCAGGACCTTGCCAACTATGTAAAAGCCTTGATGTTTCATAAGCGGGGAACAGGACTTGGTACTGTGGCAAGTGTGATGTCACACCGTCGTTCTTTCCAGACCTGTGCTGAGCTGTCAACAGTGTCATCCTATCGTGAAAAGTGTCTCCGTTGTCTATCTAGTGATATCCGTCGGCATCAAGCCCGACTTCTTGCGGTCATTGAGAAGTGGATGTGGCCCCAGCAATGAGTGTGTTCTTGTGTATCGTTAAGGTATTAGGTAAGTATATATATTGATAATTAGGGTATGGGCTACCGTGAGTCTCAAGGTCGAGTCTTACATCGGGTGATTGGAACAGTACAGGTCGTTCCCTGCGTTCAACGAGAGGCTCTCAATTTGCTCGTCATGCGAAGAGATTGCCGCATACAAATTTACATAATTGTGGTTAACTTTCAGGCTCACATTCGCCAGTTTCCAGGTGCGGAGTAGAGAATTGAAGTATTTACTTGTCGAAATGATGGCGCCACAGGGTAGCAGCGCGAACACGAACCAGCCCATCTCAAGACAAGTACCTGTGATGTGCCGTGATTTGAAATTTGGATATTCATTCCTTCAATCGCGGCGCTGGAATACTCGCTGCATTGATACACTGTATGTATTTCGTAGACATTGGGACAGACATTGGGACAAAAGAAGTCCTCTCCGACCGATGTCGGCGAGATCGGATATTGTGGTTCATACTCACTGGACGTCAGTAGGCAAGTGCTATCAATTGTACTTCGTGACATACTCAGGATAAGCTACTATTATGTGGCCGAGGAGGAAATTTTCCCGTGATCAACTTTGCGCGGTCGCGCAGGCCAGGTCAGTTGCAGGCAGTGAACGGGATGTTTCAACTGGCTCAGGTCAGGTACTTCCCAAAATATATGTAGAGTATGGAAGGCGATGATATTACTACTCTTGGCGGGTATCAACTTGTGTCGTAAGAGATATAATCTTGAGAGGAACTTCGGCTTACCCATTCGGACACATCACCAAACTTTGAGCCGCTTTGCTTGCAGCTACAACTCAACATTGCCATAACCTTTCTGGAAGATACCTCTATATCGTCATGTCGTGATCTGGCAACACGGCCTCAAAAAACCGTGCGATACTTACGAGAGGCATGGTGAGACAAATGACCAGTGAGTGCTTGGGCTGTTCCCAGAACCCATTTGATGCAGGATAAAGAGACATGAAGAGAACAGCGAAGGTAACTTTAGAATCATTCGGATGACACGCTTATGGCTGTAAGGCTGGACAAGACGCATGACACTGAGATTATACGTCTGGGGGGCATACTCGCGAAACAAACGGCTCAAAGATAGGCTGCAGAGGCAGAGACATTAGCCAGTCCACTCTGTATGGAAATGAAGTGTGTGCGAACCTGTTCAGGAGGGCCACAGATCCTTTAGCCTACTGCTCTCTTCAGTAGCGACAAAAGGTTTGGACATATTGTTTCACACTTTGTTCTGGAATTGCATATTCTGTAGGGTTATGGCAGCTTAGGCTCGCGACGAGGGTCCAGCATTTGTTTCATAGGCAAGGGACTCCAAGATCGATGACGTATATCACTGGAGATGCTCTCTTCACTTAACGTTAACTTTGAACGAAAGGTGATCGAAAATTCGAGTATTAATTGCTTGAGCTTGACGCTAGATGTGAATGGCGGATAGTAATGGACGTGCCGTTGGTTCACGGTTCAACATACAGAATCCATCCGCTGCACCGTGCTATCACAGAGACTCTGAGATCGATCCAGTATACCCCGGAAATGATATACGAGATTGTTACAACCCAACATCGAAAGATAGGCAATAATTCTCTAGATGGGACCCGTTAGGAGCATCAGGGGAGCATCAGTTTTCCAGTATTGTTGTAAATGAATAGTGGACAAACCAACAGAATCTGTCCGTCTCGCCCTACAATTCTTTGATGTTCTCAGATACATCCAACAAGAACCCGGCGTCGCTAGCTGACAATTGCTTCGTCTTGGCGAGGAGGCCACGGTTTGTCGTAATTCAACTCATGGCTAAACTGAGTGAACTAATCCCGTATGTTGATCCCTCAGTCCAAGCCAAGGACTGGAAAAATGACGAACAAACATACCACTTGGTAAACAAGAAGCTCCGTCCACAGAATTACTTTTGACAATTCTCTCGGTTGACGTTGGTCAACGAAGCTAGGAGCAAAGTTTGTCCACGCCTCAAGCAACTCCCTAGCCTCATCCCGACAGCCCCATATTGAATAGGCCTGTCAGAGGCGTATTGTGGTGCTGATTGATGGGTATCTTGTAGGACTGAATTTCGTCCATTGGGACGGGTTTGGGTGGGCTCAAGAGGGAAGGCGCAGCAAGAAAACAACCGATCGCAAACGTGCACCTGCTCCGAGGATGCACGCACACGACCTGCACTCGAACTGATCTGAACTACGGGATGTCTATTATCACACAAAGAAATCAGGAGAGCTTCCGAGTGCACGCAGCTACAGCTGTATATTTTCACTTTACCCGACTGCTAACTCGGTTTCATTCAACTTATTTGACTTGGATCAAGTTCATGCATCGCCATGACACATCCCATCGCTGACGAGACCCAATAGGAGGGAGGGTGTATCTATTACATCCCTCATATGTCATCGCAATTCGTACAGATTTACTGTAGCTTACTAAGTTTACATATATTGTGTAGGTACCGTTTAGTAGCTTTGACAGACAAGACAACAAGCGACGCTTGCCGGCAGTTCAAAATCCTCAGAAACAGAGCCAAGGCCTGCATCTATGCTTCAAGACGAATTGAGAATATCTCGAAGCTTTATCGTGGTCATGTCGCCGACGGCTCAAGCTCTTTACTCTCCACCTTCCTGTATTCTCGACAAAGAGCGACTACCACTTTGCAATGCATCTTTCGTCTCAGATGCAGGGCCAGGATCTTTTGTCGGTCCAGGAGTAAAATGATTTTTAGCTGAAGAAGTATGAGTATGAATAATTCAGATCTTTCGGTCCAATGGCAATCGACATGCATCCAACACATCACTTGAAGCCATTTCCTGCACCATTATTGGGTAACCCAGAAGAGTTTAAGGAAGCATATTTTCAACAACTGACACAAATTTTACAGGGCCAAGCCTTGCCTTGATGTGAAATTAAGTCGCAAGTCCCTAGCTAGACAGGATGCGCAATATTCGAGACAGAAGCTATCAGTCGTGGCACCGAGTTTCGCCTAGTCATGCTTTGAGCCGCTGGTCGAAGATGTTGATCCTACAGCCATTTCGCTCTCCACTCACCACATTGATGGGTAATGCTTGATATACCTGGTGAGTCTCGCGGTTTTCGACGTCAAGAGCCTTGAAGCCTTGGCTGGAAAAGAAATCTTGGAGTTAATGGATCGATAGCCGACATTCTCGTACTCCAGCTGTCGCCCTGTTATTGGGTAAGCATTGAATCAACGGAAATGTACTGACCGACATTTCACAGGGCCGTGATCTGTCTTCACTGAACTAGACGTTACTTGGTTCTGAACCTTGGTCAAACAATCGAATTATTAGTCCTTTCGATGAGGTTCGTAATCATGAGGCCAGGATTTCTGAACAAAGAATGGTCAAGAGGATCGTTACTCGACTGTGGATACGCTCGACATACCAACGTCATCTACTTCCACCCGTCACATCACGGGAAACTATAGAAGTTTGTTGCCATTGACCGACGTGCCTTTCACAATGTTGTCAGTAAACAGTCTTGAGCCTCTTGCTAGACAGGGTTCGGAGACTCGATCTTGCGATGTAAATGGATTGTGGACATGTCATTGTTCACACGATCGATTGGCAAAGAATACGCTTTCCGGCGCGCCGCACTGGGTGGTTGCCTGTATATCCTTAGAGGGACCTGGCATTTCAATGTTGATACCAGCCATCATGCACTTCGTCTCGGCATCGAATTTCCGATTATCCCAAGGATATGCCGTGTTGATAGAATCGAATGAATATAACGCTCTGGGCCGCGGATTACTGGAGTTACAACTGTCCACTATCAGGGAACAGAAAATCTTCTTCCCATCTTTTCCTTTAATCATCACGAGTGGGCAGGAATTTTTAGATCGATATTTTGGAGCCTTCTCTACTTTCGAAACGATTGAAGCTTGATGACGAGAAAAAAATTGAAAGCAAATTGATGACGGACCAAACGCTGGGCAAAGTTTGGCCTGGGCTGTCATGAATTTAAGAAGACAATGACCGTGTACATCAGGGATAGTATGACCATATACAGCATCTTCGCAGGTTATAGCGTGGAGAAGAGGAGCCTGCTGTAATGGTCATGGGGATGCAATCGGAAGTGGTTGTCACCATTGTCACGGACAGGTCAATTGCGATTTATACTGCCTCAGAATACTTTGGCGCACCGGGGCAACCGGCTTCTCCTCGACTCTGGAATTCGATTTGAGCGTTCTGCGCTAGATTTATTGTGACGAGAATGCAGTTTCCACGCGCCTGTTGTCCCACAGCATCGGGCCATCACACTTGCTTCAATCTTCCTAAGGGATTGAGGGCATTATAGGTTTCTATCGTGAAAATGTTGTCAGAGTTTGCGTTGCGAAATATTCCTCGAGGCCTTCCCACTAGTGGCTGTGCTATCGGGCGCAAACCAAACACTGAAGACGAAGGCGGCCTATCAACGTCAAAATCAAGGGTACGTTTAGTAGGAGTCGGTCGTTTTCGATGAGAGCCACCTTGACCTGCAACATTCTATGCCGAGCCCTTCGACGACACCGGACGCATCGTTCTTTGGCGCGATAATTTGCTGTCATTCACTCACAAGGCCAGACAGAAAAATTAAATATCCTCGGCTTTCCCTTGATCCATTTTATCCTCGCAACCTGTGTAAACACAGAAAAATCCATCTCTATCTCTCAGGCCCCAGGAATATTACGACCGAACCAGCCAATGGATCAGTCTTTACCTCTTGCAATTGACGCGAAGATAATTAATAGATGATCAAACTCTTAACTCTTTCCAATTCAGAATCACAAATTGTAATCCACTCAGTTTGTGTATTCGTTACTCTCAAATGCTCAAGAAAATCATTCAACGGGTCGAGACTACAAGAATCCTGCAGACTCCAGCAAGCCATGCGTAGAACCAAAGAAGCCATGCGTAGATTGTTGGTTTGTCATAAGGCGACTGTTCCTGAACGGTTCGCGTACCAGCCTCCGGAAGTATCATATGTCCTTACCTCGTGGCGCATCTTAGATCTTCTGTGGCAGCCCGTGGCTCGCAATCATGCAGACTTCCCATGGACAAAAACGGCTGCCATTTGACGCATCTATCCTTGTGCTAAGTGAAAGAGCACAAGGATTGATAGCGGTCAAGAACTACGATTAGACAGTTACGAAAAGGCCCTGATATGACAAATCCCCAATGGGTCGATGGTGGTCAGGAGTTATGATTAGGCAGTTGTAGCTCAACCACTTCCCATCCGATGATACTATTCCCACAGAATCCGATATACCCCCGTTGACTATAAGGGAAAAATACATTTGATGGTTGAACGCTGATGATCCATAATGAAAAAATTCCTGCCGGGATCAATAAATTTACCGCGGTGGACGGGGTCGTTCAAAGATAGCGGACAAGAAGACGCCAATCGGTGGGGGCCAAAGAACTCTACGTGGTAGTGCCTTAGATCCTTGAGAAGACAGAAGATGACCGACGTTTCTAGCGATCACAGACGAGAAATCAGCATGAGAACTCACGATGATATTTCGGATCGCCCCTAATGATTCGATATAGAAAAGATAACGAGAGACGTTCGGGGAAGTGAAAAAGCGTCCACACGTCTCGAAAAGAATGACCTTTGACGTGCAGTGGGAGTAATGAAGACCCTGAAACCTTCTATGTTCCCGTGTCTAGTGGACTAAACTTTTCCTCACCTCCTCCTTCGTGGAATACACTCGCTCCTGCGTTCCTTCATCTCGGACTATCATATACATATATACCCTGTAGTCATGGTTTAGGGATCTTAAATCAATTCGAGCACATTGAGTACCATTGACATTCTTCACTGTAGTCGGAGTCTCGGTTGGGCCATCCATCTCGTATTATACTCTGTCTGCTGTTCACCTTCCCTCTTGAAAGGCTTTCGAGAGCACAATACCATGAGGAAAAATATTTCCTGGCCATGGTGTCGCCGTGTTGTTGAGCGGAATATCGGAATGTCATGTCGCTGTCACTCTTACTATGAAACCAACCCCAATGATTATTCTTCAGAGACGAGTCAAGCGCTGTTGGTCTCAAAGCTTGCTTGCACTTCAAGTCTTGACAACCGATATAACCGCGCTGAGTCGTGGCATGTAGGGAGCAGCACATGAGTGAGCTCGACGGTAGCCTTTCTCGTTTTGGTTTGGCTGAACCTATTGCAGAAATAGGCGCATAATTTTCGACAAAAACATTCAAACAGTCATACCATTGCGAAATAGAAAATCGTTCAGATGGCTCATTACTATAGAGAAAGCAACTTAGTCGTGTCCTTTCTTTCAATTGAAATGCCCAAGATTGTTCCTCGCCACCACATCTCCGCCACCAAATCTGCAGCACAAAGACTTGCTGATCTCCTGCAGTTGAGTGTAAATCTGGCTAGTGCTCCTGACACGGAGTGCATCTTAGGGCGGGAGCGTCGACTGTTGATGACTCACTCTAAACGCCTAGGTTGATACTTTGCGGGGCGATTACGCGGCTGCCAGCCACCGAGGTCTACCGTGACAATTGCATTTGCATAACCTACGTAGTATCCTAGGGCGTGTCCTTATGATTCAAATCTGTTTCAAAAGGGCTATGGAAGTTCCAAATTTGTAACTCAGTAGGGACAGATCAAGACATCGAGCAGGCGATCGTATATCTTTGTGCTACTCCCGAGCCCTAAGTCATGAGCACTTCCAAAGAGGAGATAAATGTTTGCCAAAGGAGGCGAGCGGCCCTTATGTCCAGGTGTGACTATGTCAAGATTTAGTCCATAGTCCATGACGGGAGCAGGAATATGACACTGAGATATCCTGATTTCGTAAACAAACTCAAGCGGAATTGACGAACGTCAACGATTCAACACCTGTCAGGGCTCTCAGCCAACCGACAAGTCCTTCGTTTACGTGCCCGATTTGTCAGTACACCCACGTCAAACTGCTGATTCCAGACAAACAACAAGTACATAGCTCCAAAAATTGATCATTAATCTCGCCTTCTGACCATGTGGGTCAACATTCAAGGGTGAGTCGCACCGGGGAAGAGCTGAGCTACGTATCTAGAATCTCATCCCGAGCAAGAAACGGTATGTATATGCTTTCCAGAGGCTCCAAGACCTAATTCTGTGGGCAATGCCTGACCCTCATTGGTACTTTCATGTCATACCCAGTACCCTAGAAGTACGGAACCCTATATCTCAGGTGGGTGTGGGATTATGTACATACCATAAGGAGTAAGAGAAAAGTTACCCGAAATCTGCATCAAAACTAATTTCATGAACTTCCTGCGTCGTGAGTGCTTGAGCTGGCGGCACCTCCATTGTTCAGAGCCATTCTACCAACAAGTTCGTCTTGTCAGGAATTCCAAGCGGCTGGGGAAGCAGATCGATAGAACCTCATCGGGCAGGTCATGGGCAATCCCAGTATCTTTGGTGTTACTGGCAGGCGCAGGTTGGGTGGCGTACGGTACCTCGCAGCCGTTTAGACATACCGTGCTTGCTGTTGTGAGATGTTCTAGGGTTGGAGGTGAGTGAAGGACCTGTACATTTTTGTGGGATGACTCACTGAATAATTGAGCAGTTGCGGCGATTCTGAACGCAGTGGATTATAAGGCAACATTCGCACGCAATTATGCTACTGATGTGGATTATGGCCAAGCACTATCAGAATGTCATACTCGTAGTGCTCAAAGGGTGCTTCGTGCTCTTCTGGCCAATGGAGGTTGGGCTTGAACTCGTGACGCGTCTGAAGACTCGTTCCTTATTCAATCTCGTCGATTGCAGGGATATTCATCAAGATGGGCCAACATATGGCTTCGCTGTATGTTCTTCCGGTAGAGTGGACTAGTACTATGCGGCCATTACAAGACCGATGTGAGCCAACCCCGTACGAATCAGTCGAAGGTCTGTTCCAAACGGATATGGGAATACCACTCACAGAAGTATTCGACGAGTTTGACCCGGCTCCAATTGGGGTTGCGAGTCTAGCTCAGGTTCATATAGCTCGACATCGGGAGACAGGGAACAACGTCGCTGTCAAGGTGTGGATTATTCCCTTGTCCTGCAAGGACGGTCTTATGATTGCCAACAGTTGCAACACCCGCACCTCGCAGAATTTTGTGACATCGACATGAAGATGGTGGAGGTTACTCTAGGTCAGACACCACTTGAGGTGTTGGAGAGTCTAAATCTCATACAACTCACTCAGGTTGGGTCAAATATTGGTTCCCTGAATTTGAATTTACTTGGCTTGGAGTGCGTCCAATCTATACTTGTGATAATTGACTAATTTTGTCCATACCTCACAGGAGGAGATGCGAACCAATCTACCAAAAGAGATGGACTTTAGACTCGAAGCTCGCAATGCTGAACGGACATCAGAAGACTTCAAGTCCGTTCAGACATCTTTATATATACCCGACACTATTATGGCAACGCAAAGAGTTCTTATCATGGAATACATTCAGGGAGGACGTGTAGATGACCTGGAATACCTGGCAAGTGCTCGCATCGATCGGAATCAGGTGGCATTAGAGCTATCGAGAATATTCAATCGAATGGTATTTGTAAATGGATGGTTCCACGCGGTACGTTTTCTTCTCTCTTGCTCACGATTCACGACCGTCTGGACTGACCTACATAATCACCATTCAGGATCCTCATCCCGGTAACTTGTGCATCCAGCATGCAGGTAGAGATTGTATCATTGATGTATGGATTCGTGTTGTGAACAGGAAATTTGCTTATCCGCCCCGCTCCCAAAGGATCACGCTCGCCTTTCAACTTTGAAATCGTCTTACTTGATCATGGACTGTACTTTGACCTTGAACCCATACTTCGTGTCAACTATGCAAGGCTTTGGCTATCTCTCATCGCTCCCGCTTCCACAGCCACCACTTCCGACCGACGGAAATATGCAGAACTCGTTGGGAATGTTGGGCCGGATCTTGTCAGTCTGTTTCTGTCTCCTACCACTTCTCGCTGCTGACCGATGTTTATCAAGTATCCTGTATTTGAGGCAGCCCTCACAGGCCGGGCAGCACTTGAGAGTTCAATTGATAGAGTGAAAGAGGACGACCAGTGTTCCCGCCGCGCGTCTAGTATAATCGATTTGCAGCCTCAATCCAAGGCGGAGTTGGACGCGATCAGAAACGCAGTCGTTTCCACAGAAGGCTTGCTCATGTCGGTTTTTGATGTATTGCGGCGAGTACCTAGAAGAGTGCTAATGGTTCTCAAGTTGAATGACTTGACTCGGTATATTGACATTCCACGGTTGTGATACTTTGCTCATGAAAATCAGGAGTCTGGATTATGCGCTCAAGACGACACATTCCAATGTACGCATCTTACGTGAATTTCATTTGTCGCGGCTCATGGGTTGTGGTGCACTGCAGATCCGAATATTCTTGATTACTGCGAAGTATTGCACATACGCTGTGTGGCAGGACGAACGCAAACATCTTATAGATGCTATGGTCCACAGAGGTATCTGCAATTTCTCCCTGCTGAAAGGATGCTTCTCGAGTTGGTGGTATGTAATCTCTTCAACTCGATCTGGTTCATTGTCCAACCCTCACACTCGTTAATACAGGAATTTCAGACGACGGTATACAGGACTGGTCATTGGAGAGATGCTTCTGGATATACAGGCCTTTGCTATCATGACAAAGGCTTGGTTCAAAGGCTTATGGAGGAGAGGTTTTCAGGGCGCCCATCAGGCAGCCTCAGGGCTGGCCTACTAAGCAATAGCTCTGGATCATGTATTTTTCAACTTGCGAGACTCATTCAAGTCATTGATATATATTCATCGTAATATGGTCCTGTCCTCGCAGTAAATCAAGCTGACGAGCTGTCACAGGCTATACATACTTTGAAGACTACAGAATGATATTTGTACATAATAATTCTTCGAGATGGTATGGTTAAACAATTTTCATTTCTTCTTCATTGCAGCGAAGAGATTGTCCAGGGTCTCTATGTTCTTCTTCAAGCTCTCCCACTATACATGATTGACGAAAAATAAAAAATATCATAGAGGCTGAGCATACCTGTTCTAATGTCAAGGATATTCCCTTCTTTCCAGGCTTCTCATCACCATCGCTACCATAGAATTCGCGAATGTCGATCAACGGCGTCCCCTTGAAGCTGCGGACTGTCGCACGTTTTTTCTTCCCCAAATCCACGTATTTGTCACCGTCAGGTGTATTTTTCACGATAGTTTCGTCACTCTGTGACTCCAGAACAGCATGTCAACCTCAGAACAACCCAAGTAAAGCATGAAAGTACACACTTTAGTTTTCTTCTCACTTTTGAACTTAGACAGAGGCTCATCCTGTTTCGACCCAGCTAGTTCATCCACTTCTTGGAGGTCTGAGTCCGAGTCATCCTTGAGAGACTTGAACTTCTGTTTCTGAGACCTGACGCCTTAGTGAAATAGAAATTGTCGAAAAGTACCTGAGATCAACCTGAGGACGTTGAGAGGATTTGGAATTTTCATCCTCTTCAACAAAATCATCGGAATTGACTTTTCTCTTTGCCATATGTCGATCAGAAGGTAAATTCCGAGCCAGACTAAGTCGAAAGACGCGATGACCAGCCAAGCTCAGGCAAATAGCACCATGCGAATCACCCCAACAAGTTGCCACGTGATAAAAATTCCGCTTGAAAGTGGTGCGCTGAAAACTTGTTTTCATGGTCTCCAATTTTTATAAATTGACAAGAGTCGCACGCGTTTCCTCGTCCTGACCAGAATGTCCTTCAACAGTACATCAAGTACTGGACTTTACTTCGCCACTGACTACTCCTCCCTTAATTGGTTCGAGCAGCAGTGGGTTGCCTGGTATACCATGATTGGCAACCCCGTCATTGCGACAGGTTTGATGAGCTTCCTACTTCACGAGGTATGCACCCTTCGTAGCCTTTTTTGTGTCAGCTAACGAGTTTCTGTCCCCGTCAAAGATTGTTTATTTTGGACGTGCTATCCCTTGGATTATCATCGACGCTATTCCTTATTTTCGCAAGTGGAAACTACAGCCTAATAAAGTCCCCGCACCTGAGCAGCAGTGGGAGTGTACCAAGCTTGTGCTTTTCTCTCACTTTACTGTCGAACTCCCAACGGTAAGTTTCCGCATTCGGTGCCCTGCACGGCTACTCATGCAATCGTCCGAAAGATTTGGTTGTTTCATCCTCTAGCAGAGTCCATCGGCATGTCAACATATCAGGTTCCTTTCCCCTCTGTGAAGACAATGGCACCTCAAATCGCGTTCTTCTTTTTCTTTGAAGATTTATTCCATTTCCTTGGTTCGCTAATTTGTGATCGACCATGTTTATCTTGTCTCATATCTTTTTTTTTAGCTCATCAGGCGCTCCACACTGGTGTTTTATATAAGCATATCCACAAGATCCACCACAAGTATTCTGCGCCTTTTGGTCTTGCGGCTGAGTATGCCCACCCTGCCGAAGTTATGATTCTTGGAACAGGAACTATCCTTGGTCCTTTGTTGTACTGCTACTTCACACAAAACTTCCACATTGTCACCATGTATATCTGGATCACGCTTCGCCTTTTCCAGGCAATTGATGCGCACAGTGGTTATGGTATGTTCATTTGTCTCCGTGGTCTGAGCTGTCAGGCTGATACGAATACCCTAGATTTCCCTTGGTCCTTGCAGCACATTCTTCCCTTCTGGTCTGGTGCTGAGCACCATGACTTCCACCACATGGCTTTCACAAATAACTTCTCTACTTCATTCCGCTGGTGGGACCGCATCTTTGGCACCGACAATAAGTACCGTGAGTATCGCACTCGTGTTGCGACAGCGAAGAAGGCTATGAAGAATGCGACCAAGGAGGCCCAAGCAGCCATTGAGAAGAAGCTTTTGGATGAGGTCGAGGCCGAAGGCGTTAGGGCTGAGGCTGAGGCTGAAGGCAGAGCGCCCAAGACGATCAAAGTACAGTAGATATACCCATAGACATATACCTACGAACGAGTTCGGTATTATGCTCCAATTATTATTTTTGAGCCAAACAGCTGCAGCCAGACTTGAGCCCGACCTGTTATGTCTCAATTTGGTTTGCTGACGCAATAGTGGGTGGCCCTGAGATTCCATTTCTTCTCTCCAACCAATTCGGACAAGTCCTCTTTCCCATCTGTACTCCTACGCAGCGACGGGACTTGACTTTCCTGGCGATCCGTAGAGGACGATGAAGATTTTACGCTCCTCCAAGAAGGTGGTTTCACCAGTGAGTCTTTTCGCGCGCATGTCTTGGAACGCGCTTCGACATAACTTCTGACCTTGATCCCAGCCGCCACAGATCGCGGAACTCATTAGCAGACTACTCAATACATCGACAGATGACCTACACGATGTCCTTTCTCAGATCGACGTGTGGAAATGGCCTCGAACAGATCTCAATGCTTGGATAAAAGTTCTGAACAAGTTCGACGTCGTTCTAGAGGACATCATCCGTGAATACCACGTGGAGGATATTCAACTGACTGAATTTACGCCGTCTACGAAAAGGACTGTGACTGCGGTACTTAGGTTCGAACGTCTTTTACTTGAAAACTCCACCAACCGAAAAATGTTCAACTCCTATGATGTGAGTCGGTTTTGTCGTTCCATTCGATCCTAAGTACTCAACCCTTCTCTCTTTCAGCGTATCAACACTTTGATATTCGCGGAAGATCTCGATGTGGTCATTCTCGCCCTCAACGTTCTGCTGCGTCCCGCACAGCAGTACTCGTCTCAAACAGCAGTTAATCATGCCCTTGGCATCTCAACACCCAAACTCTTGTCTCTCGTTAAGAGATGGCCTCACCTCCGCGAATATGGCATCGGACTCGTGGATCTTGCCAAGACGAAAGGCAGTCCTGAAATAGATCGGCTTCCAGTAGAAGCACGCGAGGTCAATTTCAGCTTTTACAGGACAGAAACGGCGACCGATCAAGAGAAGGGTCAGGAAAAAGAGAAAGAAAAGGAGAACAAGATGGAAACAGATCCGTTTGAGATGTCACAGAGCTCCCCACGCAAACCCACAGTACTCCCTGCGGCATCAAGCTCGGGCGCGATTACCATCCATGTTAGCGAAGAACAATTGTTTGCGAAACCCGTGATGGTTTTGCTTTCTGATCTGGTCAAAACCCACAAAGTTCCCGACGATGAGAAGTTCGAGCTATTGACTCGTATTCGTGCTGCGAAAGCTTTGGCACTTGGCCAGGAAGTGGCTCGCGTCAAACTCGTGACCATTCGTCTACTTGCGATTGCTATATACGGCCATACCCACCCCGAGTCGCAAGCCTCGACCTCTCTGTTCCTCTATGAGCCTGATGTGATTGCACATATTGCAGAACTCCTTCAGATTGATAAGGATATTCCAGTGCGCATTCAGACTACAGCTGTGGCAGCACTCGATTCTCTTGCCCGTTATCGACAGCGCAATCAAGAGGTCTTGACGGCTGTCAATGCCGGCGTAAATCACGGAATTCTTATGGCGCTCGTGCGTAAGACCTTGACAGATGCGGCTTCTCCGGATTCAACGCTTCCTCAATCTTTCATTGACGCCCTTTTGAATTTTGTGGCTTATATTTCGTCCCATTCAACGGGGGGCAATATGGTCGTTGGCGCTGGGCTCATACCGGTTTTGATTGAAGTAATCAACAATCGATTACCGAGTCGCCTCCCCGTCCTGTCCAAGACTATGCAGCTCATCGACAACATTCTATACGGTTACACTAATGCCTTCAATATCTTTTGTACCTCACGTGGAATTGAGACGCTAGTTGACCGGATCGAGGTACGCTCTATGCCACTATCTTTGTACTGGTGTATGCAATTTAATTCTTCTAGTACGAAGTAGATATCAACATCAAGGAGTATGCTTCCCTAGACGTGGTCCGCGATGTTGTTGGATCACAAGGTTTGTTTTTGAAGCGTGTTCAATAATTTGCAGAAGGTTTATTTTGATGATTAGGAGATCTACCCATCGCACATAGTGCTGCTTTGAAACATATCCTTCGTTCAATGCACCGTATGATGCAGTCTTCGGGTACTGCAGAGGGTCTACGAGGCCTGATCGATTTATCTCTCCTGAAGTCCATCAAAAAGGTTATGGAGCATCGCGCCGTCTTTGGCCCCACTATCCTTCCGTTGGGTAGGTTCGCATGTTCTATAAGGTCGGTTTCATGTCTAATCTGGCATAGCAATCAACATCATGGCGACCTTCGTTCACAATGAGCCCACTTCACTTGTCATCATTCAGGAGGCTGGTCTGCCCGAAACATTTTACAAAGTGATCGAAGTTGGTCTGGAACCTTCAATCGAGGTGTGTGGAAACACCGTCATCACATTGTTACGCCTTATGCAAATGAAATGACTTTTGCTATTCAGGTCATACAAGGTGTAGCGAATGCGATAGGTGCTCTCTGTTTGAACGAGGTAGGGCAGGCTCAGCTCGCTCGCCGTCCCAGCATTATTCCTGGCATCATAGCCGTCTTCACTTCAGAATGTCATCTCAAGATACTACTTGAGAAGGAGAATGCAGTCCTTGTTGGGACATCCATTGATGAGCTGATTCGCCACCATCCATCACTTAAATCTGCTGTATTCGACGCGATTAAGGCGACCATCACAAAGATTGAAGAGCTCGGGGAATCGTATAAAGTTACCGATGACTTCAAACACTGGTACCAGTTAGTTCCTAAAACTCCCAACCCATCACGGCAGGATGAAGATGTTGTAATGGAGGATGCAGAAGGAGTTTCTCTTGTCGCAACGCTGGAAGCTGATACTGGAGTCACCGAAATTACTGACGAAGACGAAATTTCTGAACCCAAATCACATGACAATACTGTTGTCTTGTTCATCGATGCTTTCGGTCGGGTAAAAACAATGTTCCTGCCAAATTCTTTGTGTCACTAAATCCTCTATACAGTTTTTGGAAGGCCTCTTCCAACACAGTCCTCACTGTAGGGATTTTATTACTGCTGCTGACGGGCTGAACCTTCTTGGACGGCTTACGAGCCTGCCCTGCCTCCCCTATGACTATGCCAACAGCGTCGCCTCTGATTCTATGGTCCAAGTGATGCGTACATTGACGGAAGTAGCAAGTGATGACACACTTCAGCATCTGGCCCAACTCGTCAAGCAGTCCTTAGCCGAGACCGAATCCTTCTGGAGCAGTGTCACGGAGCCGTCAAAGTTGCTACCTCTTGTTGATATCCAAGGTCTGTCGTTTGTTGTACATCTTTCTTTTCCCATGCATTTACTTTCTGTTAGCTGGAGGAAGTGAGGCTGCGAACCGTTACTTTCGAAACCTTGTTACTCTCCATATTCGCGTCACTCTTCTCTCCGATGTCTTCTCGACAGCGGGGTATGCACATGGGCGTGCTGCAATTGGATTGCTCCTTACTCTGATGAGAAGCATGTCTCCAGAGGTCTTGAGTAACCTCGGGTCTCTTCACAGAGCAGCTATCTGGGAGAATATCACTCTTAATGTTGGACTAGTGTCACGTGGCATTGCTGTCAAGGCTGCGGGAACGATACCCAACCCTTCTCCCGCTCACCTTCGAGATGCTGATGGCTCACATCGCGGTCTATTGGATGGAAATCCTATTGGTGGTGAGCAGGGCACTGCCCCCCGATCCTCAGAGGTTAGAATGGAAACCAAGGCAGATGGGCCTCAAGAACACAACGCCGCAGCCCTCAAGCACCTGACACACGGTTTGCCTGCTGCTCTTGCACCTTTCTTTCAGTGTATGTCGTCCCTGACTCATCAACAAGCTCATACTTATGGCATTTACCTTAATTCCAGCGATAGTCAAAATGTTCTATGCTAGGCGTAATCCGGAGATCGCTCAGAAGAAACAGGTCACCGATACATCGGCAACCATTGCAGACCTAATGGTTAAGCATCTTGATGTCAAGGGTTTCGGTGGGTTGGATATCGCTGACTATGGGTTTGATCTGATGATTTGTTGGTAGAAGATGTGCCTTCTTCGTTTGTATATTACAGTGTTGTATTGGGCGTTTTCAATGCCTTGCTTGTCGATGGTAAGTGGCCATCATATGCTTGTCGCGGTTTTCCCTGACAGTCTCGTTATCAGAAAGAACTACGACTCAACTCCTGAACACGATCGAACTTCTTGCTTTCTATAGGGCAGGCGGCTTCGAGGCTATCCTGGACGTTTGTCAGACATTGATGGGTTCAATCGAAAGAATCATGAAAGTGCGCGAGGAAGAGAGAACCAAGCCCGAGGCTGTCGAACTCAGTGCTGCATTCACTGCACTCAAGGTGGCTCTCCATCTTGTCCGACCAATCATATCCTCGAAACCCCTTATCGAGTCGGGACAGACGTCTCTCCTCATCACTCGCGACAAAAAGGACACAGACCCCGAATATTTCGAACCTCATAACTTTCTAATCAGGCTGCGGACGGCGGTCCTTCCACTTGTTCGGGCACTTTGGAGTGCATCCTGGTTGATTTCTGCTCCTTTGGATGTTAGCAAGCCGATTGTTAAAACGGTCCTTGAACTCGTGAATGGAGAAGGTGAAGAGAACAAGAATGATTTATCCCTGGACCCTGGGTACGGAGTGTTTCCCTCTACAGTCATCGCTACTCGTCCTCCCGGAGCTGATGAAGGTCGTGTCCAAATCTTGATGGACATGGGTTTTCCGCGGTCTGCTGTTGAGCGTGCTCTTATACGCACTAACAATAATCTCAATGCAGCCACCGAAATTTTGCTTTCGCAGCCGTTTCCTTTGCCTCCGGATCCAGAACCAGAGCCTGAGATGGAACAGCAAGCAATCAATCCTCCAGCTGAGGCAAACACGTCTGAAGGCGAAACCCAGGCAGTGACTGAAGAACCCAGCGATATTCGAACTTCAGAGGCTCCTGTACCAGTAGGGAAGAGTGCGGAGGAATGGCGTAAGGACTTGGATGAAGCACGAGAGCCTTTACGTGCTGGATTCAGTCGGCAGGCGCTGCTCCTCATTGATGAACATGTCTCTCTACTTTTTGAGCTTCACGTTATCTTCGTTCGACCAAATAATACCCATCGTGGACAAGCAATTGAAGATCTTGTGGACGATGTAAAAGCATTCTCTCCCTTTGCTTATGATGTGCAGGAGCAGCCTCTTGCCAACAGATGTCGCCTTCTCGCATTAGTGCTTTCAGAATCACCATCGCTTCTGAGTCAACCAAAACGAGCAACGCTTCTTGACGGTCTTCTTGCTCTCTTGTTATCGTGCGTTGATCGCCCAGAACGTCCTCCTCGATGGCTTGCAACGCATCTCTTGGTTACAGAGGCATTGTTCACCCTTGCAGCTGAGCCTCGGACCGTAAATCTACCAAAAGAAGGCGAACCAATAGTTGCAGAAGTCATTGCTGTCGGCCCTCCGCTTACTGAAGCCAAGGCGATCGTCTTTGATTTCTGTATGCGACTATTGGATACTTCCGGACTGCCTGGAGATGAGTTTCTTTCAGTGCTACGTCTTTTTGTCCTCCTCACGCGGGACTACGATACTGCCTTGCAGTTCTTGAAACGTGGCGGTGTTGTTAACTTGCTCAAACATGTCAAAGAAGCTTCCGTTCCTGGTAGTTCTGCATACATTGTCACCATTCTCCGTCATATCGTGGAAGACCCCTCAACAGTTCGTCAAATCATGCAGCACACAATCAAACGTTATTTTGCCCTCCCTCGCAACCGTGTCGTGGATGTTGTCAACTACGTCAGGAACTGCAGCTCGCTCGCTCTTCGCAATCCAGAGACTTTCCTGGAAATCACTCAATCCCTCTGCCTTCTTGGTTCTCCTTATTCTACTCCAATCATCAGCCTTAAACCTGAGCTATCACAGGCAAACGAAAAGAAAGTTGAGGTAGAGAACAGCGCTGAGATGCGGGTAGATCAACCGATAGCAACTTCGCCCACCATATCTTCCTTTGGTTCTGTAGAGGGGGTTATCCACGCAATGATCAGCGAACTCATGTCCTCAACTAAGGCGGTTACTGCATTCCACCCACTTGTTGTGTCTTCAGAACGAGATGTCCCTGATACGTCGTCGCGATCCGAGGTCCCAGGAGCATCGGCCATCTCATCCATGCCTGAGACGGAGAACGGCCCATCTCCAGAATCCAAAGTTGAAACTTTTGACTATGTTTCTTTCATCATGCAATGCCTCAGTGAATTGCTCTTCTCCTATGACTCGTGCAAGGTTGCGTTCCTCTCTTTTTCACCTAAAAGGAGGACACAAACACCCGCGAAGGAACCAAATAAGTTCAAGACCGGTACTCTTAACTTTCTCCTCAATGATCTCGTCACTTTCGGGACAATTGTTCCTCAAGTACTGTCTGAACAAAACCCTAACCCTCACACTCTTTGTACTTGGGCGATGTCGGTTATTGTCGCTCTTTGTGTTGACAGTATTCCCAATCATGAGACGAAGGAACTTTCTTCTGATCTAGTGTCTGTTCGCAAATTCGTCTTGGAGGCACTCAGTCGTACAATCAAGGATCTCCCTCTGACTGAAAGCATTGACGCGCGTTATGGCCGCCTCCTTGCCCTTGCTGAATTGTGTCATCGCTTGTTGACGGTTAAATCTCACGCGACGCATGGAAAGATTGACGATAATCCTACACATATTGCAAAGGTCATGCTCGAGAAAAACTTTGTCGCCACTCTTACCACAGCTCTGTCAGAGATTGATCTCAATTATCCAAACATTCGTCGCCTTGTTCCCACTATGTTGAAACCGTTGGAATACTTGTACGGATGCTTTTCTTTTGTGCTGACATGCCGCTAAAGTATAACGCAGAACTAAACTTGCGATCAAGATGAGTAGGTCGACGAGCAAAAGTAAGGACACTGTAGGCAGCTCAAAATCAGAAAGCGAATCTTCTATATCATCTGCTGATGAGGAAGATGAATCGGAAATCGAAGAGGAAGAGCGGGAAGAAACGCCAGATCTCTATCGCAATTCTGCTCTTGGTATGTATGGAGGGGTCAGTATTTCTCTTTTAGGACAGACAACTTTTCTTCTCACGACAAAGTCTAGGAGATGGACGATGCACATTATGGTGGAGAAGATGAGATGGATGAAGATGTTGATGAAGACGAGGACGTTGAAATGGATTTCGGCGAAGAAACTGGCAGCGAGCACACGTCAAATACCGAAGAAGAAGAAGAAGAGGGTGTAGATGATGAAAATCATGGTACTGGGGAGGTATGGGGTGATGGTGAAGAGGATGAAGATCTTGTTGAAAATAACGAAGATGAAGACAGTACAGGTGATGAAGATGAAGATCCACAGGATGATGAAGCAGAAGACGAGGAGGAGAATGTCATGTGGCAGGTGCGTCAAGGTGCCAGCATCCTCAGTTGACTCGATCATCAAACCTGTATAGGACATCCACGGTGATATCGATGGCGTTCGAATTGGAAGGAGTGATTTAGATGATGAAGACGAGCACGGTAACATGGGTTCGTCCTCGTGGTTGCCTATGTCTACCAGCATTGACCAAATCTCAGTCCCCATACAAATCATTCATGAAGAGGATCATGAGGTGGATGACATAGGTTCTGACGAAGAAGAATATGCACCTGAGAATGCTGGCGGTAGTATCGACCAGGCATTTGACTTCGCAGGTGCTTTCATCCATGGTGCCGATCACAATGGCGGTATATTTGTGCAACGTCGACGAGATACTAGTATGTGTTTGATCTTTCTGTAAACCTTCACTCAACTCAGAACATCAATAAAGTAGATGATACCAACATATTTGGCCGTTCAAGGAACAGTTCTGCTGTACAGCATGATTTGACAACACATCCTTTGCTGCTTGATACCTCGTCTGCTGGAAATCATACTCCCTTGAATCAGCCTCGCATCTCTCGCCATCCGCGTCTAGTAGCAGGCGGTGTGCCTCAACTTCGCCAAACTATCGATGATCTCATTGGTGGAGGAGCTATTCAACTCTTCCAACAAATTATGCATGCTCGAGGCCCAGGTGGCACAGAAACTATTCGTCTAGAAGTCCCCGCCGGGGCTGTCGTCAACCTTGACCGAGGATATCTTCAGCATCGTAGGGTTACTCAGGGAGGATTTTCTGCTGCGATTCGAGTCGATCCTCCACCTGGAACCAGTGATCGAGCCAGTCGCGAGCTAGACCCGCTTCTCACTGGGCAAAGGTGGGCACAAGAGGTCAAGATTCTTCATGGAGATTTCGTGGCAGAAAGATTGACTAAGCTCACGAAACATATCATCCTGGCATTGTTACCATCAGCCATAGAAGCAATCAAGCGAAACAAGGAGCAAAAGGAAAAGGAAAGGTTGGCGAGAGAAGAGGTTGAATTACAAGCGAAGGCCGAACTCGAAGAAAAGGCGGCCGCTATAGCTAAAGCAGAGGAAGAGAAAGCACAGTCTGAAGCGATTGCAGCTGCAGAAGCTTTGGGCAACGCACAGTCAACTAGCGATACCCCTGCCCTGACGACACAAACAACTCCAGATGAAACAATGGAAGATGCGATAACTACTGCTTCATTAGATACCGATGCTGACATGGTCGACGCCGCCGCCAATGTTGGGACTTCCGCTGTTGCAGGCCCTTCAGTCGAGCCAGCTGAGTCATCTTCTGCTCCGGTAGCGGCTGAGCGTGTCATGGTCTTAATCCATGGTAGTCCGGTTGATATTACGGACACTGGCATTGACCCTACCTTTTTGGAAGCCCTGCCTGATGACATGAGGGAAGAAGTTCTGAATCAGCACGTTCGCGACCAACGCGCTGCCAGAGTGGAACGCCCTGCCGACTCACAGATCAGCTCTGAATTCCTTGATGCTTTACCACCAGAAATCCGTGCTGAAATTATACAGCAAGAAGCTGTACAGAGGACACGTGCACAGAACACTGGGGGACCAGTGGAGATTGACAATGCTAGTTTTCTTGCGAGTCTTGACCCAACACTGCGTCAGACTGTCCTCATGGAACAAGATGAAGGATTCATTCAAACCCTTCCGTCTCATATTCTTGCAGAGGTTGGTGCCTACCGCGAGGATCAGGAACAATCGCATCGACTCGCCGTACGAGACGCGGCAATTCGAGACCCGCCTATTCCCGCTCATGTAACACGGAAGGTCGTACATCAGCATGATGCCATCCAACTGCTTGACAAAGCTGGAGTTGCTGTACTTGTCCGACTCTTGTTCTTCCCTCAAGTTCTCAAGAAGCACCCTCTCTATAGAATCCTTGTCAATCTCTGCGAAAACGCCAGGACCCGAACAGAGTTATTCAATCTCCTTCTAAGCATTTTACAAGATGGAACTGGGGATCTTGCTGCTGTCGATAAGAGTTTTGCACAGATGTCCGTGCGAAATACTAAAGCTCCAACCGCCAAGGCTATAGGAAAGCAAAAGGTAACATCGGACTACATTTCGACATTGATCTTGAATTCGCAAAGTGAAATCATACCAGACCTCGTGGTGCAACGTTGCCTTGAGGCGTTGACATTCATTGTCAGCTCGAATGAACTGTCTTCCCTTTTCTTTTTGACTGAACACGAATATCCGATCGGTCTGCGTCGGTCTGCGTCGAAAAAAGGCAAAGGCAAGGAGAAACAGGTGCCGCAAACTCATTATCCAATTGTTTTGCTGCTTGGACTGTTGGACCGCCAATCACTACTCAGAACACCGGCTATAATGGAATCCGTTGTTGGCTTGCTTGCCACAGTGACTCGACCTCTTGCAAACCTCAAAGATAAGGGTCTAGGTGCAGATTCGCATGTCCCGACTTCAAATGGTTCCACAGCGACGCATACGGAGCCAATGCAAGTAACGGAAGGTGCAGGCGCCACAGCACCCCAATCGAACACTACAGCTGAGCAGCCGGCAGCCGGCGGTTCAACAACTAGTAAGTAATGCTCTGATAATTGTTTGATTCCGACCTTACGGTTTCGACAAGGTGAGGTCAACCCCGGAACGAACAGTCAATCCCCTCCCTCCACCAAAGGAGTGGAAGAAAAGATCCTTCTAGCCAATCCGCCACAAATACCTCATACTGTTCTACGTTTCATTGTCAATATCTTGACAGTTGGGGAATGTTCAGGCCGGACGTTCCAACAAAGTCTTGCCCTCATTCAGCACCTCTCCTACATTCCTGATGCTCGCGATGTCATCGCCCAGGAACTCAAATCGAAGGCACAAGAAGCAGGACAAAGTCTGTCCTCTGACCTCGACGAGCTCCTGATTGCGCTACAGGGATCTCAAGGAGATTCCTTGTCCTCCGTTGCCTCAAAATTCTCTTCCGCCTCATCCGTACAGGCCAAACTCTTACGCGTTCTAAAGACCATAGACTATATGTACACGCCGAGATCAACAGGGTCGCTGGAATCCACCAACGCTGACGATGTAGAAAAGGTGCAAGTCATCTATGAATCCTTCCAATTCTCTGGCCTCTGGCAAAGACTGGGAAATTGTCTGTCTGTCATTGAGGAAAAACCAGCCACAGAACACATCGCGACGGTCCTTCTGCCTCTTATTGAAGCACTAATGGTTGTTTGCAAGTATGTCGGTACCAAAGGTACTGCAAGTGCCACTCGAGCATTGCGCGCATCCTCATCACCGAAGCCATCTTCAACTGTGGAATTGATGGAGGATCTATTCGTCTCATTTACTGATAATCACAGGAAGGTTCTGAACCTAATGGTTCGCAACAATCCTTCACTCATGAGTGGCTCTTTCTCTCTCTTGATCCACAATCCACGCGTGCTCGACTTTGACAACAAGAGGAACTACTTCAATCAACAGCTTCACCGACGACCTCATTCCCGCGACCATCACGGCACCCTTCAACTTAACGTCCGCAGAGCACGAGTCTTTGAGGACAGCTTCCAGTATCTGCAGCGTAAAACCGGCGAGCAGATCAAATATGGCAAACTGAGTGTGCGATTCTATGATGAAGAAGGTGTGGATGCAGGCGGTGTTACGCGTGAATGGTTCCAAATTCTGGCGCGACAAATGTTCGATCCCAACAACGCTTTATTCCAACCGTGCGCTGCCGATAAGCTCACATATCAGCCAAATAAGAATTCCTGGGTTAATCCTGAACACTTATCGTTCTTCAAGTTCGTGGGCCGTGTGATCGGAAAGGCTATTTACGATGGTCGCCTCCTCGACGCATACTTTGCACGCAGCTTATACAGGCAACTGTTAGACAAGCCCGTTGACTACAAAGATGTTGAGTGGGTAGATCCGGAGTATTACAATTCTCTTTGCTGGATCCTCGAGAACGACCCTACCGTCCTTGACTTGACCTTCAGTGTTGAAGCAGACGAGGTTCGTGTCATCATGGAGAGTTGATATCGTCATTTATTTGATTGACATTCTTCTAGTTCGGAATAAACCGCATCGTGCCTTTGAAAGAAGGTGGTGAATCAATATCTGTGACGCAAGAGAACAGGAGAGAGTTTGTGCAATTATCCGCTCAGTACCGACTCTATTCGTCCATCGAGAAGCAAATTGAGAGCCTATCCAGCGGCTTTTATGAGATCATTCCCAAGGACCTTATCACTATCGTTCGTATCTCTCCAACTCATTGATGAGCCCCTTGACTAAGATCTATAAATTGATACAGTTCAACGAGAAAGAACTCGAACTTCTCATTTCTGGAACCCCCGATATTGATGTGGATGAATGGCGAGCTGCTACGGAGTACAACGGATATAACAGCTCTGATCCGAACATCGTCTGGTGGTGGCGTGCTCTCAAGTCATTTAATCGCGATGAGCGTGCGAAAGTCCTCAGTTTCGCCACAGGAACTTCACGTGTTCCTCTTGGTGGTTTTGTCGAATTACAAGGTGTTCAAGGCGTTCAAAGATTCTCAATACACAAAGCATACGGAGAGTCAGACCGCCTGCCACAAGCTCATACTTGTTCGTAACATACATTGTCTCATTAAACAATATCACTGATGATGTCTATCCTACAGGCTTCAACCAGATTGATCTTCCGCAATACACATCGTATGAGATGCTCCGGCAACAATTGTTATTGGCGATCAACGAGGGTGGAGAAGGCTTTGCGTTCAGCTAGAAGGATTGGAACTTATTGGAAAACAGGACAAAAACGAATGATTGATACCAAATTCAAAAACAGATTGAGAAACCGTGTAGAAACAACATCTCATATTCTTGTGTATATACAAAAGGATCGATACATGTACTGTTGTCTTTTCAAGTGGACTTCAAATTATTCTTAAAGCATCCCGCGTCATGCCGCGAGGCGAATAATCTGACAACTCTGTCAACAAAGCTAATTGTTCCAACTGTATATGGCGTGACGCGAGCAGGAATATGTGATAGAACTTATGGGGTATCCAACAGTGGATCATTTCTTCTTGTCTGCCAGTGACCTGCTAGGTTTCTTGCGGAAAAGACGACGTGTCACCAGCATCCAAAGGGCGGACAACAAGGAGACAAAAGGAAGGATGTATCCGATCCACCAGAGCGAGCCAATCTCCTTATCCAACTTCTCGACAAACGCATCGACCTGCGCGCTGAGTTCCTGGGGAGTGCCGGAGTTGTCAATGACATAGTCGGCGTAGGACACTTTATCGGCGATAGGCATTTGTGCGTTGATTCGTGCCAAGGCCTCCTCGCGAGTACAACTGTCGCGATTCATGAGACGCTGAAGCTGGATGTCAGCTGAGCTGAAGAGTGTGAAAGTGTTAGACCGAATGTATTGGTTTAGTGAGAACAATGACGAGCTCACCAGTAGACAACGACGACCTGACCAACCCATTTCCAAAGTCCCCCTTCAATCAACAGAGGTACGTCAAGCACACAATACTTCTCGCTGCCAGTATAGTGCTCGACGATCTTGCGGAACATGGCCCATCTCACGGCGGGGTGTACAATAGCATTTAGCTTCTTCCGCTTCGTCTCGTCATTGAAAACAATGTTCCCTAGTTTCTTACGATCTAGATTTCCGTCCTCAAGAAGTATCCCTGGTCCAAACTCTTTGACAATTTTTCTGAGGGCCTTGGTCCCCGGCAAGACAGCCACACGCGCTAAAAAGTCAGCGTCGACGATTTGGATGTTCTTCGCCTTGAGAAGCTTGGAGACGGAGGACTTTCCTGTGGCTATCCCGCCGGTGAGGCCAATAACTGGCGACTGTCAGAGAAATGAGAAGAAAATCTGAAGAATGGCCCACCCAACATAATCCTGGAGAAAGTAGTGGGTCCTCGGCAGTCCGCGGAGTCGTGACACAATCTCATCCGGCGCGTTTCTCCTGACTCTCGTCCATAATGCGGGCTTTCGTTGTCTCTCAACTCAAGCACCACTCCCAAATATCCTTGTCCACAAATGTCCCAGAGCCCAACCCAGGCCCTCGTCAAGTCCTCGTCGACGTCTACAGTGCTGGCCTTAATTTTTTTGATGTATGTTCTCTTCAAGTTCATACAAGGCTGTGTAATAATGTCTACTTTACATAGACCCTCCAAACCCAGGGAAAGTATCAGGTGAAGCCTCCTTTGCCGTTTGTGTTAGGTGCGGAGTTTGCGGGCAGGATATCCAAGGACTCTCCGATCCCCAAGGGTTGTCCATACAAGCCAGGAGATCGAGTGTTCGGCGTGGCAGCGGGATCATATGCAGACAAAGTTGCCGCAAATCTGGAACAAATACTTCCCCTCCCCAATAACATGACATATGACAAAGGCGCTGGTACGTGACCCGAAGTGCTGGCGTGACAACGCGTCCCGAGGAAAAGGTTTTAGGTCTGTTTGTAACTTGGCCCACAAGCTACGAAGCCTTGGTGGGACGAGCTGAATTGAAACCAGGTTAATAAGATCGTCAGTTTGCCTTCCATCGAAACTGATACATAAATCAATCTAGGTGAATGGGTTTTAGTAACAGCCGCCGCAGGAGGTGTTGGTATTGCTGCCGTGCAGCTTGCTAAAGGTGCTTCCTTGAACTCTTCTGAGCAGCCTCGGCATACCGCTGACAGCTCGATTTGTAGTGCTCGGTGCCAAAGTAATAGCGGCGGCTGGCTCGGACTCGAAGATTGACGTCGCTAAACGTTACGGTGGCGCTGACTTTGGCGTAAACTATTCGAAGCCTGGGTGGCAAAAGAAGGTGCTAGAATTGACTGGCGGAAAGGGCGCGGATGTGATATACGACCCAGTTGGTCTCATTAACGGTATGTTATGTATATTCACGTTCTGCGCTCGTTTAATCTGCATCTTCAGACTCTTTGAAGTGTATCGCGTGGAAAGGACGAGTGTTAGTCATTGGATTCGCATCTGGAGCAATCGAAAAGGTCAATATTATCGCTTATCATAAGCACAGCTCATCGACGTTCTAAAGCAATAGGTACCCATGAACCTCGTACTTCTCAAAAACGTTTCTCTTGTTGGGTTACATTGGGGTCCATATGATAGTGGGTTAAATGATTTTTTGAAGATTATCTGAGACTTAGCGTTGGAATCCCAGAGTTTGACCAGGACCGAGTTTTCGTCGTATGGAAAGCACTACTGGAGTGAGCTTTGTTTGGAAGGTTCTTTCACCCTGATTAATCTCACCTCCCTAGTCTTTTTGCGTCCGGCAAGACAGTTCCAGTAATGTATCAACGTATCTATACCCTCGAAAATCTCTCTGAGGGTTTAGCTGCAATCGAACGACGCGAAACTTGGGGTAAAGCCATCGTACGAATTCGTGACGAGCCAAACGCAAAGTTATAGATTAGCGATTTATCTGTATCTATATATATACTTGATATAGGGTGCTAAATTAACGAGGTTGTGTACACAAATGATAAAAGTCCAGATATCCGTCCGCTCGGGCGAGAATTCCTACCTTCCGCCTAGAAGTTTCCAAAGTTCGGTCTCGTACTCATGCGCAAGCACTTGGTCTGCATCATCTATATTTGCCTCGTCTTCAAGTTCCTCAAATAACTCTTCCTCGTCTGTTTCTGTGGGCATCAGATGATCGTTGACGGGAAAAGCAGACCTTGAGAAAGCTTCGGCCCGAGGTAATAAGGACTTTGGGAGGATGACGAGAGGGGGCTGGATTTCACGGTGGAGTGGAAGAAGGAAGGGGAAGGCGTTTGGCGTCTCGAGGAGAGTTGATTCGTCGTCCTGACTATGCTCATCTTCATTACTACTACTATGCTCGCTGCCACCTTCTTCGTCAGCTTCCAGTTCGTCGTCGGTTTGATGTATATCATCTCCCAGTAGCCGCGCAAAATATTGTTCTTTGCTCAACCCCGTCATACCCATCATCTCCAAAACATGTGTTACATTGTCCGTAGTTATCTATCACATCACTATTAGCATTGAAAAAAAAACAGCCCAGATATGAATGAGCGCGTACGTCGTCACTCGTCTGACGATAGACTTTAATCCCAGCTTTCATAGAATTTTCTTGCTCGCGCAAGGCAATAGTCCGATGTACAACCTCAGTCACAAATTCCACGAGAATGGCGGAGAATAGTCGTATTGTTTCACCTGATATCGATGAAGCTGCGTCCGATCCCTTGATATCATATTCTGATTTGTAGATTCTGCACAATCAAAATCAGTCACTTTCTGTTGAGGAAGCGTGTCAAGTTAATCTCACGTCATTAGCCTGCTAAGCATCGATAGATGGAAAAATCCTAAGTTTCCGTCAATCAAAGTATCAGAGTCTATGCCCTTGGTTTCGAAGTCCTTTTTAATCTTGTAAGGTTTTGTGATGCCGCTGTTATTGCGATAATGTCCTCGTGACGCGTCGCTATCATCCCCTTTGCCGTCGATCTCTGTCTTTCGAAATGCGTCCTCGGCTGGTATTAAGTTAGTCAACGATGCAGCCCCTCTATCATCTGCATCAACCTCCATCAGACCGTCCTCGTCCCCTACACCTCCATCTAAATCAGATTCCATTGTAGATTGCTTTCCACGCGACCTAGAAGCTTTCAATCTCTGTGCTTTCCTCCCTGGTCGAAGTTTTCCGGCGCAAACATTCACATCATCCCCACGTTGAGCGGCACGCTTGCGCCGCATGTGAAGCCGTTTTCGGACGCGCCTACGCGACACCGGACTAAGAGCTGAATGATCGATGCCGGTACCCCTGTCACTGTTAGGGCTCAACGATCGGTGATAGTCTAAAGGCTGAACGATGAGGGGATTAAGCAACGGTGGTTGCGGGGAAGAAGCGATGTTAAGCGCAGGGGGCGTGTCGCGAGGTATTTCGACATGTGACGAAGCTTCAGGATGCCGTTGGGAGGCAGAGCCTATAATCAACGGTTGATCAGGGACTGGGATACCCGAATGTTGCAGAAGAAACGGATCGATCATCCCATTCGTGACGACCAAGCTTTGAGAGTCCCGGTCCGAAGATTTGCTACTTGAAGGTGGTAAGCCTAGAGACTTTGTATCCTGATCCTCGGAACGAATATCCTCGACATCTGCGTCACCGGACTCTACATCGTTCAGAATACGTTCCATAACCTTGAGATGGTGACATTCCAACTTGCTGAGCGCATCTTCTTGGCTCCAGCGTCTCCTCCTGTCACGTTCCCAAGTTTCCAAAGTTTCAATAGCACGCCTCTCCTCTACGACCGGAGCCTCGGCATACAAAACTTTCTTGGCAGAAATTTCCTCTTCTCGTTGAAGCAGAAGATTGTCTCTCTCCCACCTAGTTTCAAGGGGAATAATATCCTCGGCCATTTTTTCTTCCCTATAAACCCAGGCATTAGAAACTTCTACTGCGCTTGGTAGATCAGATCTTGCTTGAAGAAGGCGACCATCATGAGCAATGGCCTCGTCCAGAGTGTCGATGTAAGCGCAAACGTCTACAACAGACTTTGTACCAATGGATGCAGCGACTAAATCAGGTCTGAAACGAGAGTAGACACTCAAAGAGTGGAAGAAGATGTTCTTTTCTGTCGTAGTCCAGTAACCCACAGGAGGAATGAACGAAGACGGAGGGTTGTCACCAACGAGACCAGCCAGATGTGCGCGGACCTCAGCGAGATGTACGCGAAATTGGGAAACATAAGCAGAATCAGAAGCGCCTTGAGGCTGTAGTGGGGGCTCTGCATTGCTCATGCTACACGCACATGTGTTCCAATGCGACCATGAACAGCTTCAATCATTTGGCCACGGAAAAATTAAGGACAAGTCTTAAAAATGCCATTTTACAAGATTAAAAAAAAATGAAGATTACATAATCGTCTAAAAATAGACTACCAGCACCGTTTAAGAGTATGACCATGTAGTATAGTACAATGTATAAATGAATTGCAATACGTGTGGAATGCTTGTGAGATAAAGACGATATGCGATTTCCCCTGTTCCTGCCACTGCCTTTCCGCTCAGCACTGACACACTGATCATAGATTCGCCAAGGGTTCACGAGCAGTGCCGTTTCGGCGTCGGGCTTCCCAATGCTGGCGAGCAATCTGACGAAGCTCCCCTTTGATAATCTTGCCTGATGGTGTGTGCTCTAGAATTCAAGGTTATCAGATATCTTTACGAAACACGGCGTGAAACATACGCACTAAGGGGTTCATTGAAAATCACGATCATCACGGGCACTGCAAACCTAGGAAGACTATAGCACTGTACGTCAACGTCGATCCAGGCAACTCGTTTGCACATTGAAGGTCCGTACTATTTCCGTGCCAGTCCTATCAAGCTGGCTTCGGTCACGCCTCCTTGATACGCAGACTTGACAGAAACCACAGCGGCTACAAGTTCCCCGAGACGGTCGTCCGGAACACCTACTGCCGCGGCTTCCAGGATTCGGGGGTCTTGATAAAGGACATTTTCCACCGATACGGAATCCTGAAGTACTTGTTCATACCATATAGAACCTGATATCGAAGGCAGCTCACGATGTTTTCTCCGCCTCGAATGATGATATCTTTCACTGCGGGGGAAGGGATAATGTCAGTCGGCTACGACTTTGTTTGTACTGAAGGAAAAGCTGACGTCTATCCTTAATATAGAGGAAGCCCTCCTCATCCAAAAAGCCCAGGTCGCCGGTTTTTAACCACCCATCGAGAGTCATAACTTTCTCAGTGGCGGCTGATTTGTACCAAGCAAGGATCAGCTCCATAACTGAATCAAAGTATATCAAACTCACCTGGCTCACACCAATAACACTTCATAACATTGGGACCGCGCCTGACAACTGCGTCGGTTGCGTTCCTGGCACGATAAAAGAATCACGTACAGCCAGACTTCGCCGACATTACCGGGTGACATCACGACCCCGTTATGGACAATCTTGATCTCGTTCACGGGAGATGCTCTACCACTAAACAGTACAAATTCAGCCAATTCTGAATGCGTAAAGAACGCAGGAGTCAATTTACGTGCTTGTGGGTCTGGCCGTATAATCTTCGCCAGCGAACTAAAACAATGTCAGTCTCGGGCCCTCAGAGGCTATGGACGTTATCTTACTGAGACCGCGATAGAATTTGTCTCTGTCAAGCCATAGCCCTGGATCCTGAGACGCCTGTGTCAATTTAACTTTTAGAACAGAATATACATAAATCGCACATGACTGCTCTTGGGAACGCGGCACGGGCTCTGGGAACGAGGCTATCAGGCGCGGGAGAGCCTCCAAACAGGAGGCCATCTAAAGAATGCCCGGCCAACGAACTTTCCGTGAGCTCTGCAACCATGGCAGGTACGCTTCAAAAGAAGTTTCAAATAAGATCGAGGCTGCCTTAAGTGTCTGATTTTACTCACCCCCCTGCCACGCGCACGTTCTCCTGTTTGATTAGCCTAGTTATAGGTTTAACCGTTACTTGCAATGGCAGAAGTGGGTACCAATTACCTTGCAGCTGATGTGGCGGCCCGTGATCAGGATTCGATGGTTCAGTTATCGTGCAAGAAACGACGTACCGTCTTCTACGATCCATTTCGACGCCAAAACGATTTTCATACCCGTTGCAGTCGCCATCATCTGGTGAGATGTTAAGCCAGCGAATGGATCAGAGGAAACTATAGTCGAACCGAGAAGCTGGTAGTGCCTGTAACGTGGAATAATGGTACTGCAACAAGGATACCTTTCTGGGGTTCCTCGTCCTTGTCGGGAACTGAATAGGCTTCGCCTCTGCGTAAACTTGCCCTCATACTCCCAACCATGACCTTTAATGGATAAGTCTGCCATTTTATGATTGGGAAAAGACCATCTTACGTTGGGAATATTGGACAGAAACTGGCGTTGCGTGCTCAGGACGCCCTTGGGAAGGCCAGTGGTACCTAATCAGGATAAATTTGTTGACGAGAATCAACTGTCGAGTGTTGAGAGGGCGCACCGGAAGTGAACATGATAGTAGCATTATCTTCAGGCATGATCTGTGGATCTACTGCCAGAATATCCGCAGTGCTCCCAGCATATTTTTGTAGGGCACGATGAAAAGAAGTCATGCCTTGCCATACGTGTTCGTTGCCCTGATCATCGAAAACCAGGAAATCCGTGACTTGTCTGTCTCTGAGGATATCAAAGACGGCAGGGGCCAACCTGTCAGCACGTTCAGGGTCGAGAAGTATCAGTTTGCAGCCTGTGTGTGAAAGACAGTGGCGAAGAGGCTCAAGAGGAAGCCATCTGGGAGAATCTGATAAATAACGATAGATGGTCTTGATTTTGATTTTGTGACATACGCGTTTGTCAAAACTGGTACAGCGCCGAGTAGATCTGAGAGCGCTGTTCATAAGTTGTCTCCACGAAAATGTTATACGCGAGACCTACGAGAAGCCCAAAAAGAGATAAGGTATTCTGGATTGTTGCGCGAACATATCCCAACTCGGTCGCCTATAAATCAAACAACAGAGGGAATTCACCTATGAGATACACGAGATCTTGTGACAGAAATATGTACCTTTACTTATACCGTATACATGGCGAAAGAGCGCGGCAACCTTGATGGCGCGTTGATGAACCTCGTTGTAAGTCAATCGTCGGTCTCCGGAAACGATGTATAATTTGTTCCTATATTTCTGGACAGAAGACAACCAAAGCGATCGTATCGATGGCCAGAGATTCTTGTATACACGCTGTGGCCGTCCGTCGAGGAAAATAGTATCAACCTCATGTATATGACCAGGCGCACAGAGAATAGCCTCGGCTGCCAAGATCAATATGCTGTATATGACAAGGTTGTAAGTGAGACTACTCACTCTCTTCAAGTGTCCGTACTGGAGTCCACGCCATTGGCTAGTGGTTGAATGTAAAGAAAGATTTACCGATCCATTTTTTGGGCCACGCGTTTATATGGAAATGCACTTGGCTCACAAAGGGAATGGCTGTCAGTCCACGGAACTCTCCAATACTATCACGGTCATGATCAAGGCTATTACAGAACAAATGATGTTGGGAGACGGACCTTTCACATTTCCGCGGGCAGGAGATGTTCCCGCGGTTTCTGGTTTCTTACTGCATGGATGTAGATGCTTTTACCCGAGATCCTCGTCTTGCATGTTCGGTTTGCTTCCTTCGGCATCCACAACGGGCTCCGGATTCTAACTTCTAACTCTTCATTCAAACCTTCTGTCAGCTTGGAGAGCAAGGTTTCAAACCATCGGGTCACCGTACGGACGTACTGACACTGAACGACCCTCAATAGACGGACACTTACGAGAATTCTATAACGTTGGATTCCACTGACAGAGAAGTGCTTCTTCAGGGAAAGCATCCTCGGATGCGATAACGGCGGGTGGCCCCTGCAATACCTCCGGACCTCGACATGATCTCATTTTGATCAATCTCATCAAGGAGCCTGAGAGAGAAGGTAGAAGAAGTCTACGACAGCCTTCGCATATTCAATGCTAAAGGGGGAAAGGCAGTCAGAATAAACAATATCGTACTAGATAGATCAGACAGTCTTAAACTTACAGCATATGCTTCAAGACGTCTAAGTACACCGTAAGCGTCAGTGAAAGGTACCTGATCTCAATTTCAAAGAAAATTGGTCATCCGGAATGGAAGTGCATATGACATCAAGATACAAAGTAGATATTATCTTCGTACATATTTTTGTACAGCAAACGCCAGGTCCATGTTGCAAAACTTTAGCCGACATAACTCTGGTCTCGCTTGTTCTGAAAGAACCAAGATGGCGTCCCTTGTGTGTTTAAAAGTCATTGACATTTTGCTTGCTTGACATTCTCCATCCTCCGGGATCTGCACAACTTGATGCAGTAATCTTAGATCGACTGCACCTGCTCAAAACATGCCTACTCGCCAAGCCACCACATCCAGGGGCTTCCGCCATAGGTGGATCTCACAACGAGCACCATTCAGCCAGGAACGAATAATCGACGGGCCGGTGTTCTGTGACACATGAAAACATACACATTCGGTCACCTGACATAGAAAGGTATCAAATATGGTGAAGTTGAAACTAACTTAAGATGAGAGATGAGGCTGAATCATGACATGATACAAGGTCTTGATGATCAAAGAGAATTTTCTGCTGTTCGCCTTGTCGGATTGTACCTCTGCCTGTCGAAGTTTCAGGTTGTTACGGACATTTCTTATTTGTGTCATTCTCCCTTTCATTCGAAACTCTTTTTCTCGTTCGACTGTATCACCGCCTCTAAGCGTACGTTAAACCATGGCAAGGATCTGTACAAAGAACTCTAACTCCTTTGCTCAGAAAAAACCTGTATTTATCTTTGTTAGGAATCAGGGCCCATGACCAGGAGAGGTCTCAGCAATCTGACCGTTCGTGCTCTATTCGCGATACGCAATGCAGGGGCATGAAGACCTCGAACCCACAGTACACATACGTGAACTCAAGAAAGATAGAGTTAACTTCATACTGAAAAATGTCGATCTCGCGTGGGCCCAACCTCACTTTATATCTGGACATTTCTTGTGTTGAGACGGAGCATCGTTTTATAGCTTCGCGAATTCGCTACGCCGGGTTATGATGGCGGACATACCCACAGTCGGTACGAAGTCTATCGCCCTTGCTTACCATTTCTGAACAGGAAACCAGCAATCGATATGGTTGACATCGAGATTAATACAACTGTTCTGCCTGATGAATTCATTGCGCACCGTTTAGGAATGGTGCCTCTAATCAGCACCAATTGTGATGAAGCAATACGGAATACGAGGGCAAGCCATCTAGTCCCATAGGTTACATCCTATCTGAATGACTTCGCGTTGCGTAGGATTGCACATGTCTTGCCGGTTGCGACTCATGCTCTCTCATGCTGCACCTGAATGTTCAATGCAATGATGATTCCACCATGGACGTGACAAGCCACCATCTGGATCTTATCCCCACCGGAAATAGTAATACCTGGGCGGAGGATATGGAACCTGGAGATGAGATTGCAAAACGCGCTGAGAATTTTGGGAGGCCTATCGGGAAGGGTATGTTTGCCTTGCTCTTAAAAACAGATACCACACCATTCAAACTTTGTATTGAAGATGATGGTTCCCCTCCCATTTTAATCTGCAAAATTCGCAAAGGTCAACAATTAAAGTTGAAATGTGTGGCGAAAAAGGTATGTCGCAACGTCAAACTTCATATCTACTTTTCAGCGTCATAATTTAGGGTATTGCCAAAGAACATGCCAAGTGGTCACCATGTTCTGCCGTTGCTTTTGAGTACGACCCTTACAATAAACTGCGACATACTACACATTGGTTCGAACAAGATGAAAGAGCGGAATGGCCGCTGAGTTCAAATGCTCAAGAAGAGGAGGCACCGCGAGATGATGAACCTTTTGATTTTAATGCCCAGCCACGACGATTTTATTTCGAGGTGGAGACAGATGGCAGCTTGGGTCCTCAAGAGGTTGTTATGAAGGTCTGATCAATGTTCATCCAATATCCAGATCCCATTCATCTCTGGTTCTGTAGGGCCTGGCCGAGCTACAAACGAAATTAGCCAACTTGATTCTTGGTCTAAAATCTCAGCCCGAGTTGGATATGATCACAGGGGTAGAATCACAAGCTAATGGACAGGCTACTACCAACGGTTGGGGTGTAGGTGCTAGCGGTGGAGGATGGGGAGCTGGAGGCGGTGGCAGTTGGGGGGCGAGTCCATCCCGCGCAAGTGCACCTCCCAATGCTTGGTCTTCGAGTCCCGCTACAAGTGGAGGTGCGACAAGCGCATGGGGTGGAGGTGCTACTAGCGCCGGATGGGGCAGCCCCGAACAACAAGCCAACGGATGGAATGTGTAGTACTAATTAAGTTGCATTTTCAGCAAGTGTATCGACGTTATCTCATTGATCCTCTATCGAGTCAGAGATCGTAAGCTTCATTATGCAAATGCTTTTCCTGGCATTTACTCGAATCTGCGTCAAAGGTTCCCATGTGAAAGATAGATATTTTGCTGGCTGTTCATGACTTTATACTTGTCGTAATGCGACTTGAGTTCTGCATCTCTAAAGCCTTAAAATTGCACCTTGTCAATTCAGCTGGTGTCCCGATAGACATGATGGAACTGGATATGCTAACACTAGAGGGTGCTGCTTCTTCTGAACTGATCAATGCGGTTCTTTACGGATCATGGCTGAATTTGCAAAGCAGCTGATCCATACATGGGCTTTTGCATTTAGAAGTCGCGTCTCATTCTAGGGTGAGACCCGGCGTAGATGGTGGTAACAGGATGGAGACACTTCCTTGTTTTCATTGCTAGAAGTCTTTTTTTATTTGTCTAAACAAGGCCTTCGAAGCTGTGATGTTTGTTTCCGTATTATTCTGGTTTAGCATTTGTCAATACTTTTTAGACATTTCAATATCATCTCCCCTATTAGTTGTTGTGGACCTATTAGTTGAAGACGATGCAACGGCCGATGGTGCCGAGGATCTTTCCCTTAGGTCACCACCTGACAGATTCATTGGGCTTGTCATATAAGACTTTAAGGAATATGAATCGATTGTTGGTATCTGAGCATGGGGAACACAGACCTCATTGGTTTCCCCAAAAATGTTACTGGATTCATCAACTATAAAAATATCACGTCTTGCCCCGATGACCAAGAACATACCACATACCAATCACAGTATTTTTGTCTGTAAGTTGCCAGTCAATGGGTAGATTTTCTG
>JAGDQM010000001.1:84151-101505 GCA_017580835.1 Termitomyces bulborhizus
CAATACTTTTTAGACATTTCAATATCATCTCCCCTATTAGTTGTTGTGGACCTATTAGTTGAAGACGATGCAACGGCTGATGGTGCCGAGGATGTTTCCCTTAGGTCACCACCTGACAGATTCATTGGGCTTGTCATATAAGACTTTAAGGAATATGAATCAATTGTTGGTATCTGAGCATGGGGAACACAGACCTCATTGGTTTCCCCAAAAATGTTGCTGGATTCATCAACTATAAAAATATCACGTCTTGCTCCGATGACCAAGAACATACCACATACCAATCACAGTATTTTTGTCTGTAAG
Source organism: Termitomyces bulborhizus (assembly GCA_017580835.1). Lineage (NCBI taxonomy): Eukaryota > Fungi > Basidiomycota > Agaricomycetes > Agaricales > Lyophyllaceae > Termitomyces > Termitomyces bulborhizus. The sequence continues at coordinate 84,458 of JAGDQM010000001.1, forward strand.
TTGCCAGTCAATGGGTAGATTTTCTGGAGATTTTGGAGCCCTTTCTGTCCCCTGGCATTCTTTGGCCTTGATTTCCTCGTAGGGTATCTTCGTGTACCTTGTAATAGGGGGTGTTGCGTCTGGGTCGCCAGCAGGGCCATGAATCTTGAGCTCGGCCAATGTTGTTTTTAGGGCACATATCCATTTGTTTCGCCGACTTGCTGTAATAGGGATGAGTAATGAACGTAACAGCCGAATTGATTGACCTTTCAAAGCCCCTTGCTGCCAATTGCTTTTATATTTTATGTCAGCCGACAGCGTTAGTCTTTCTTGGTCTGGGAAGTCTACATGGATGATCAGCGTTGTTTCATTAGGAGAATACAACCCGCTCTGACCTTTGACAACGACATCAAAGGCAGGTTGGTAATCACGTCGTTCTGTTTTGACGAAATCGAGCATCTTGTCGCGCAGACTTTCTAGATCTTCGAAAGTGGTGGCGTAACTCACGTCAAACGTGAACGTCTCCGACATCTGTGGACACAATCAAGGAATGCGAGCTGGGCTGCGTATTTAGATCTTACTTGTGGGCTACGGCGAATGTTTTGAATGAACTGAGTTGAGATGAGCAACGTCGGATACTTGAAAAAAAGCAGTTTTTACCATTGTATTTAATACTGTGTTAGGAGCTTGAACGAAAGTGTTGTTTGAATCAATAAATACTGTACTGAGGAGACGAATCTCTTTGACAGTATAGTTCTCTTTGTTAATATAAACACGATCACCGACATCAAACGGATGCTTGACGAAAAGGAAAATGATGCTTGCAAGGACTTCCTGCAAACTGCCGCCGATGAGCCAGCTCAGACCTTGAAACAATTACGACATGAGATGATATAATGATGAAATATCCCTGAAAGATACAGGCACAGACCAAGAATAAGGGTGCCAGCCCCCGTGACCAGAGTGGCAAGTTGGGCTTCCTGAAAAATGATTACACTATCAGTAACAATCTAGGAGTCAAAGTAGAAAGACACACCAACGCGACAGCAATAATGATGAGAGCCACGACAGTATAAACACTCATCAAAATATTATCCAAACGTCCGACAGCATTGTCGAGGTCTTTCATGGAAGTCTCAATCGACAGCTGTTCACGATGGATTTCCCTAGAGTGATGACGGTGAGCTACGAATCGCTCTTCAAGCCGTTGACCGGCATCGAGGGGTGCTCGAAAACTTTTTACTCACAGGCACGCCATCTCGATTTCGTCACGAGAGGTATCTCCGTTCATATCCTTGTCAAAAATCGAAAAGACATGGCCCGCTTCTTCGGGAGATGTAAAATAAGGCGCGATGTCATCTACGAGGAGATATTTTGCATCGGGTTTCGCGAAGGAGTAGAAGAGCCGCCGGGCAAGCTAAAGTGAATTTGTCAGCTCGTCCCGAAGCGATAATGGTTGTACCGACAACGGCTCTTTCAAGTGACGTACCAATCTCGATTTATTAGCGGACTCCAGGGCAGTTTTCACCATCGCCTGTGGAGAGTTGGGTTGGAGGACAGAACTGTACCCGATCGCGTATGTAAATATGCCTAACGAAAGAGCAACTTTGACATGATTACCTCCCTGCGATTTCCGAAGCGACATTTCCTAACGCCGTGGTAGTCGTAGTCGCTGCCACACGTACGCCCTGCCTGAGCTTCTTGAAGAATCGTTTGGCATCAACGGACCCTTTTTTCAGTGGCCCATCATGGAGATTGTCCGATCGTCCTGGCAGGTCTTTCGAGTTGCGATACAAATTTACTAGGGACTTTACAGCAAATTTTTGGTCGGCGATACGTTCTGTCATGTATCAATAATTGTTTCTCCTACAATCCCACAGAACAGACCAGCATAAGAACGCTCATGGAATCTCGCAGCAATCCATTGAATAGAAAATTTCTCGAACAAGAGGGCCGCGGAACAAAGAACGAATGCAAAGAGCAAACGCGCGGCCGTATCAGAAGCTTGTATACTCTTAGTGCTAGCTTTGTCGGTTTGTTTATCGTCGATGAGGGGGCCCCATGAAATCCATATGGTTAGCGTCCACGCGAATAGTGCAATATATCTGTATGTACGTTCGAAACAATAAACAATGTTCGATTTACTATCTCACCTGCGGAGGACTCCCATCCAGTCAATGTATCTTCGTGTTCCTACCGCCACAATCCCGATAGTGCATCTCAAGATAGATGGAATTATCAGACTACAGGACAGAATCTTGCCGTGATCATTCTGTGTGACTTGAAAGACGGAAACTCACGAGAAGGCGAGTGCTATCCACCATCCTATAGGAGTCGATCAACAAAAGCTTCAGACAACAAGACTAGGGAACCTAACCTCCCCATGCTACACTTAGCCACACACTCCACCATAGGAGCCGTACATCCCATATCTAATTGATGAGATCGATCGAGGTTAGACATGGTCAAACTCACAGTGGTTTTTGGAAACACGGTCAGAGAAAGTATACCAGGTATCCAGAGCAAAGCCAGGACAGGGACAATGAATAGAAACCAGCGCGTCACAATGGACACGTTCAATAAATAATTATAGAATTTAAGAAGCTTACAGATTTCTCATCAATCGTCGTGTCCATAGGTTTTTCTGTTTCTGGCTTACCTTGCTCTTGGGCATATCTCCATCGGCATAAACAAGGTGAGCTTGGCTAGAATTACGCGTGTCAAATTCTTCGTAGGAATGCTCAAGTCTCTTGATGCCTGCAAGGAGGTCCCAGCTCGAGTTGCGACTTTTTGTATGATAAGGAAGCTCCGATGGGATGGGTGGATAGGACATTGCGGGTATCAATGGCAAACGCTAGTTTGGTGACGTTATTGGCCTTCGAATGAGAGGAGTGTAGTAATGTCCTGAGCTCGAAGGTAAGGCAGGCGACGCGCGTGGTGAATGTGTCTTCTGTCTTCTCTTGCGTATTGATAAATAAACTATGTATTATGCTTAGGAATTCCTAATCTGATCTTGATGTTGTGGAAGAAAACGGAAAGAAGAATACTTATCCGAAGAACATGGGAAAGTTTTCCAAGTCGAAAAGTAGATCATTTCTAATTACAACCATCAATCCCGAAAGCTCCTGTCCGATCTGTCCGGCATCCCATTCCACATCAGGGCAGTAGGATTTCGTTTATAATAAATTGGCGTTCGGCGCTCTTCAACGCCTTTGCGCTGTCTTCGTGAACAAAGATAAGAATTTTTGTTATGCATATAGTTGCTCGTCTGCTTAATTACTTTCACGGCAACTGGCTAGTATACTAAACTTCCGAAATATTATTCGAGATGAATTCAGAAACCTCACATTACATTTGGCATTTACATAAGGTCAATATCGATCTCACCCACAACAGACACCAGTGATGACTCGGAGTAGAATACTTGTCACAGTGGACAGCGTTGCTCAAACATTCAAATTAGAATTAGGTCCTGAGCAAGAGGTCTTGAAAAAGGAGCCTAACACTGGGTATCAAAAATCTCATGTTATGTCCTTGGATCTTTACATCCGATTGGGCGGGTGAATAATATAGTACTAAGTTGATCCTTGTCCAGATGCTCTTAAATTAACAAAGCTGCCAATCCAGCGACAGCGAAAGAAAGAGGCGGAACGGTCATTCGGAAGGAAGCTGTGCGATCAGCAGAACTGACAACTTTGCCGGTCAGGTTAGACGCTACCCTTCCGCCATATAACCGGATGTTACGATAATATGTACCAGTAGTTGTAGGTGTCTCCCAGCTGCTGTCAGAACCTGTTATGATATGATGAGTAGATATACTTTATACTCATCAAATTCCAGTTCACCTCCAAAGAAAGTCCTACATTGGGATATAATGGATTTTTAATGAAGCACTAACCGGAAAGTGATACTCACGAAAAATATAAACCATTCGCGTTTACCGACGAACTGCTGCGAATTTGGAGATTCTGTTGATCAATGGCCTTCAAATCATTGTAACTATAATGGAAAGCCACATCGATTAGCCCATTTGCCCAAGAAGATTGCGGAGAGCGACAGACTAGAGCTGAACATTCCCATTGGCAACGTTTGGAGGCTCATTCAAGCGCACGAGCAGTGTGATTCTATTCCATCTGATCTATGTGAGGATGTAGACACCTCCCTAAATTGCAGATAGTGCTCACTGGCCGCTGACGAAGCCAAAAGCGCCGCGTTGAAGGGAAATACCAAAATCTGAATTGCATATGACACCATCTGAAGAGCATAGATTGTTTGTAGTAGGTATATATGCATAGACTAGGTATGCCTGGTAAGATGAGATGCCATACAGGTCATGAATACACACCTTCTCCCTCCCCGTTATCTCTCCACATCAAGCGCGTACTGAAGCACTCCTTACCGTCTGACTCATTACCACCGCTACATCCGGTAGAGTTCAAGCCACCACGCAGCCCTGGTAGTTTCCCGCCTTTAACCCAATCGAATCCAGTATCAAAGGCCACTTCGTAAGAAAGAAGCATGGACTGGAACGACGATCCCTCGGTCGCATTCCACAAGTTGATGAATTGTGCACCGTTATCCGAGGAGCCAAAGCTTTTCGCGGGGTATGTGACTTCGAGCACTGGGCCGGTAGAATTTGCTCCGGATGTGCTTGGGAATGGGTCGTTGACAAATGCAAGGTGATCGGGGTTGTCCTGGATTCTACCTTTCCCAAGAGACCAGCTTGATACAACGAAGGAGTCTGTATCCTTTGCATTTTGTGTGGCACTAGGGAATGGAAGAGTTGTACTAGTCGTGAGACCATACTGGGCAGCAATTTGTTCAGCTGAGGCCTGCTGGCTTGCAACGTATATCGGCGGGGAAGCAAGGAGAAAACATAGTAGTGAGTGTATATAGTACATTGTGGAAGGACGTCTAGTCTTCTTGAAAAGCATTGGTGCCCTTCGAGGGCGAAGAGGCAAGTTGAAGTGCTCTGCAGCTAATTCTTGTCACGTGAGCACCTGGCAAGGGGATTGAATTCCACATTTTATTCATTTTTTTGTGGGTGGCTTGCTTCCCCTTGTAGATTGCACGTAAATAATGATATCTCTTAGTTGATTTCTAGGGACTGACGTCACAGAAACACCAAAAACGTGATACATTAACAATAACGATAACAGTATTAACTATACATTCAACACTATTTTCCATACACAATGTCGGGCATTGTATGTCCTATCTATGAGCATACGGAGACGACTGCGTTACAACATCGAAACTTGGACAAAAATGAGATCCTCACCAGTGTTGCACTACCAAAACACCAAAACATAGAAAAATTGGGTAAACAGCATAACCGTCAAACTCGACATGGCAAGCCGAAATAAGGGGGCAATCGAGGGTGTTGCACTACTGATTGCTTTTCCTGTGAGATTCGAGGCAGCACTACTACCGTATAACACGATGTTGCGGAAATATGTGTGTGTGGTGTTTGGTGTTGCCCAGCTTTTATCGGATCCTGGAAACCGAATGATCAAGGCCCTATTCTATGATAGAGAAAGTCCATGATTACCTCCAAAGAAGGTCCTGTTTAAGTATAGTCAGATAAAGAAAGGAGTTAATTAGGAGATCTCACGAAAAATAGAATCCATTCAAGAAGACTTGCGGGTTAGTTCGAAGCTGAAGACCTTGTTGATCGAATGCCAAGAGGTCGTTATAGCTATGGTTTACAACAGCATATCAATAACGTCAGCCCATCTACATGTCTAGAGGAAACATTGACGAACTAGACTTGGATGTTTCCGTTGGCTTCATTTTGGGGATCGTTCAAACGAATGAGAAGAGTAATCCGGTTCCATCTACGATTCATAGGCGCAAAGCTTGTAGACAGTTGGATACGACACGTACTGGCCACTGGCAAAGCCAAAGGAGCCTCGTTGTAAACTTGTAGCATCAGAGGCACAGCTAACTCCAGGCTGGTTACAAAGGTCGTTCGAAGTAGGTATGGAGGCATATACTGCAAATCACAAGTCAGAAGGACAGCTGACGTTTATTTCAGATGATCGTACTCTCGGCATTGCCACTGTTACGCCACATAAGTCGAATGCTGAAACAGTCATTAGTGGCCGACGCCTTGGCACTGCTACATCCCCCCAAATTTGATTTCGTAGATCCGCGTAGTCCAGGAAGCTTCCCGCCCTTGACCCAGCCGAAATAGTCATCAAAGGCTACTTCATACGACACCATCATCGTCTGAAATTTAGATCCCGCTGTTGTATTCCACAGATTGTAAAACTGGGAACCCCCAGTCTCGGATGAGTAGCTGCCCTGGGGATAGGTTACTTGTAGGACAGGTTTTCCGATGTTCTGAGTAGTTCCAATAGCTACTGGCTTCGTAGGAAAGGGGTCTGCGACAAAGGCGAGGTTATTAGGATTCGTTTGTATTGCCCCTTTGCCCAGTGACCAGTCTTGGACAATAAGCTTCTGAGCATCTTGTGTACTTTGCGTCGCGCTAGGAAAAGGAAGCAGGGTGCTCGTAGAGAGACCATAAACAGCCGCTAGTTGCTCGACAGATGCCTGAGGATTGGCGAACGCGTGAAGGGAAGTAAAAAGGAGGATGCAAAAGCCACAAGTAAACGACAGTGGGCTGAGCATGACGACGGAATGGTCAGGCAGATAGCCTGTTCGTAATGGCGTGAACGACGGCAGCGATAACTCAAGATCAACGGCTTGACTTGTAGGGGGCGCTTATCGAAGGGGAAAACCAACTGATATTTAATCAAATTGTCCACGTGATCGTTCACCTTGGCACCAGAGACTTGGACTCTCGTCGACGACTTGCAGGCATAAGAAAATGGGTATTACAGGGCTGCGATTATTTTTTACAAAGAATAAGTAGACAACAAATAAGTTAGCGAGTAGTTTCTACTACATCGACAGTCAATGTCTCTTCACTGCCACTCACGTGATCAACATACGCCTTACTCGCATCCACTCGAACTCGATTCTGAACGCTAGCTGCACTCTCCATGGTCATCGTATCCACTCATTCATAATGCCTTTGAAACCTACCAGAAAGGAGAGAACATTCTCATCAGATGCAGAACATTCCGAACCACTTCTTGGATCTACTAGCAACGTTCACAACCAGACGATTTTCTCCGCTGAGGATGATGATGATGACCCAGCCGAAGGGAATATGCTCACTGGACGGCCGGATCACACTGTTAGGTTCCAGGAAGAACCTGTGATCATTGCGCCGCCGCTACGGTCAACTTTTGCTAGTCGTGAAGCAGGTGTGTACGTGTCCAGTCCCTTCTGTAGGCCACTACGCAATCACGAATTTAATGTATTCTCTGTGTAGAATTTGAATTGGACTCGGATGATCTAGATGAACATGTTGATGTCGAAAGCATACCAGAACGAAGGCGCTCAGATCAGTCCATGCCTCTACTTGTCGGACTCGTCGACACGAGTCGGAGACGGAGCATAGATGCTGCAGATAGGTACGAATTGTCTGGAGACTTTGAATATGACTTGGACGAATTGGCGAAAAAGAGAACTGCCGGTGGTAGTCTGCTGGATTCTATTGCCAATATGGCAAACTCAATTCTAGGAGCAGGTGAAGTCCCCTGAAATATTTGCAGTAGGATAAAGACTAACACGGTGTAGGCATAATCGGTACTTTCTCAATTTTTTATAAGATGATCTCGGACTTACAGTCGAACACAGGCTTGCCTTACGCAGTTAGCCAAGCTGGCTTCTTCACTGGACTGTTACTCCTCACGGTGCTATGTGTCGTCACAGACTGGACAATTCGTCTTATCGTCATCAACGCAAAACTTTGCGGTCGGCATTCTTATATCGAGATTATGGATCATTGTTTTGGGTCCAGCGGTCGAGCCGCCGTCTCGGTTTTTCAGTTTGCCTTCGCTTTCGGAGGTAAGCAATAAACGACATCTTCTCTGCCTAATCGCATTTCTCAATCGTCGAGCACAGGCATGTGTGCTTTTGGCATTATTATTGGCGACACAATACCTCACGTCATTCGCTCAATATTCCCCAACCTCCACACAATACCTATCCTCAGATTACTCACTAATCGCCAGTTCATCATAGCTCTCTGTACAGCATGTGTATCTTATCCCCTCTCTCTATATCGTGACATCCACAAACTCGCTCGGGCTTCGGGTATCGCCCTCGTCGGCATGGTCATAATCGTCGTATCCGTTATTATCCAAGGCCCACATACTTCCCCAGAGCTTCGAGGTGACCCATCAAAGCGCTTCACTATCATACGACCTGGGATCTTTCAGGCAATCGGCGTGATAAGTTTCGCTTTCGGTACGCTCACTTCCTCAGTGGCTAATTGATTTAGCTCATCTCATCCTTTAGTCTGTCATCACAACACCCTTCTCATATATGGAAGTCTTCGTACACCAACTCTTGACCGTTTCACGAAAGTGACGCATATTTCGACGTTCATCTCGCTTGTGTGTTGCACGACACTTGCAGTGTCAGCATATGTTGTATTCACCAACAAGACACACGGGAATATCTTGAATAATTTTGACTCGGTAACTGACATGTCTTGTGCGGACCTATGCCCTGTTCTAACCTTTATTTTCAGAATGATACTCTAATCAACATAGCACGTTTTTGCTTCGGCTTGAACATGTTTACTACGTTACCGCTGGAGTTGTTCGTGTGCAGAGAGGTATGCTTTTTGTCAATATTTGGCGCCATAATCCATCAACTCCTCAGGTTATCGAAAATTATTTCTTCTCACATGAGGCCTTTAATCAACAACGGCATCTCTTCTTCACAACAACCATCCTCTTTGCTTCACTCATCGGTATTATTTTTCCCGCCATCGGGATTTTAGCATGAGCTTATCATGAACTTTCCCTCTAGTTGCGCTTATCACATGCGATCTCGGTGTCATGCTTGAAATTACAGGCGGTGTCTCTGCAACGGCGCTCGCATACATATTTCCCGCAGCTTGTTACTTTAAATTGTTAGACGCCGAACTTCCATGGTACAGTCGCGCTAAGATTCGTGCCGTGCTGTGCGTAGCTTTTGGCGTCATCGTCATGGTGATTTCGCTTTTCATTGCTCTTGGGAAATCCTGGTCGACGAAAGGCGAGCCGAGGATATGTTTGTAGGACGTTAAGCTTAAAGGGTTTCCAGTCATGTATCCCTATATAGATATCTGACGTTACTGAACAGAGCGGACTTTTAGCATGCACACACAGAGTGAATTCTCGTGGTGTAATAATACTCGTCTTCGCATAATCTAAATTGTTGAGACATATGATACTTAACCGATAGGACTTTTCCATATCACTGACCTGGCCAAGACCCGACCAAGTTACAAAGTGCCCAGGGCTTTTAGATTAGTTTGCTACCCCCTATTCTATAAACTCTACATTGATTGAACACTCGAAAATCCTTATACGCTCATTCGATCTGGATACAGAACAAAAAAAAATAAATACAGAATATCTAGATCCGCTAGACTACACAATAAAGAACATGTACAGTGGAGGTGATTTGGTATATGCAAAGGTAGATATAGCAAGATGAATGTTCCAAAAATATACGCTGGCTTCAATTATGGCAAAGTCGTCGCCTCTGCTAAACCTATGATTGAATCCAGAGTCTCTACGCGCGCTCCGCCTGAGAAACTCTCCTTCACCGACAGAGGGGACACATCGAGCTCAGTATATTCGCTCCATGCTTGTTCCACACGTTGGACAGGAGGTATATCCGGCGACGAATCAACAGGGTCGCATACCAGGAGCCAAATCGCGTCGTATCCACCAGCTACAAGGCAAGTAAGCTTTCCGGTATTATAGGAGAAAGGTACAGATCAACACACCACCCGGTACACCGCCTCCGATGACACCAGCGAGGGACACGCAAGAATCCAAAAGTTTCGTCTGCTCCACAGGTTCGATAGGGACGCCAGAGAGCTCTCCCATCCTTTTCATTCTAGTGCGAATGGCCTGATGTAGATGTGATGTTCAAAAAAAAAACTACGTATACAAAGCTCGAATCGTACCTGTGAAATCCTGTGAGCATCATAGAATTTTGAGATGGTGGGCTTTTCCTCTTCGGGTTGGTAAGGGTTAGCCGACCACTGGATAATATCTTGATTGAGTACGTTTGCCCAAACAAATAATATTTGGACTAACCTGGATGGGTTGCAAGGAGGCAATGTACTTGAGCGCAGTGGTATAGCTCGTGGTATCCTTCTCGTACAGTTTTGACAGCTCGACAAGTGTTTCCGCCAGTCTTGTGTTCAATGTATCTATATCAGTCCACAACGCGAGTGCTAGAAGGGAGACAGGTGTCCACTGTCAGCTCGAGTTTGACCGACGCCACATAGTAGCACTGGCGGCAAAAGGGAAATGGCGGACCTTGTTCAGGATTTTGTGTTCGCCATTTAAGGACCATTCCCACGAGCGAAGGCGTGTCACTGCCCGTATCGACGTCTGCGAGCATAAGCCTCGTTAGTGGCGGAAGCTTGAACGGCTTGACAGCATAATCCCATGCTTGGTTGGAAGGCGAGAGTATCGGATGAAGAGGAGAGTGGAACTGCGTGGGGGATAAAATGACCATCACATCAATTCAAACTAATACGAAAACCCACAGTTTCGTCATTGATCAATCCGCTCAATACGGCTGGGCTGAAACGCCTATAGATGTGGCTGCCAAATACGGCCGCAGCGACATCGAATCCACTCCCCACTTTCCCTTGAGCATAACAATGCACGTACTGTGCGAGGTTGTGAGCTAGCAAGCGGCTGTGGCTGGTAGGGTCGGAGAAAGAGTCCGTAGAAATACTTGAAAAGTGGATGAGCAGACCAGAGACCAGAGATGTGATGAGGGCCGCGGAAGATCCAAGTCCGGTTTTGTGCACTTGATATAACGGAACTCCGGTCAAAGTGAAAGGAACGAGTTGGCTGAGAGAGTCGAGAGATCGCGGGAGATGCAAGGAAGCAAGCTATTCAAGAATCTTTGTAATCTAAAAGTCGACATTCAGCTTGATCCTAACCTTTTCTCTCTGCGAATAGAAGTCATTATCTCCAACTATCGCAATGTCGAGACCTTTGGACAATGTAGTGTTCATCGATGCAATTCCGCTGATCTCGGCGACCAATACAAGTGTGATTTGTAGTGCCAGATAGACGAACTTGTTCTTACTGGTACTAGTTCAAGATTTTTGTCTCTGTAAGCACGACATTCGAGGACACATTGCTTCACTTACTTCTTCGGAGACTCTTCCACCTTCACAGGAGTTTCATCCGTCGAGACATAGTATTCCCAGATTGCATTTGAGAACTGCGGAGACCTTACACGAATGGTATTTGGGCCACAAGAGGGATCTTCTCGGATCACGGTATAAAATCGGGACGATGTGGATACCACAGTGCCAGAGTACTTGGGATCGAGCACAAGGTAGCCGCCCGAGACCAAAACTTTGCCTGGAGAGGACACAACGGTTGTGGGTGCCATGGAAGGGAGGAAAGATACTGACGAAGTCTGAATCTCTTAGGGCTTTATATATGAAAGTCGAACGCGTAACAGACGCGTAAAGAAGTGAAAGATAAACGCCGAAATTGGGTATAGAACCCGGCTGACTCATCAGCCAGATCATTAGTAGAGTAGTACTTTTGGGATATCATAAACTTTCTCTTTCGAGTGGGGCTGTCTTCTGAATTATATAACGGTCGCGTCTCCCGGCTAATTGTACATATATTACAAACGACCTCCGCGCGAAAACCACGTCTTCTGCTGCCCGCACGTCGCGTTCACGCATCCAGGGCACCGGAGACTGAATTGCGTACTGACTGGATCTTTCCCCGCTCCACAATCTTTTAGGTGTTGGGCGGCGATATCGGCCAGTGCACGAATGAACACCGGTGATCCATTCAATGACTCCGCGCGATGGACTTCTATGCCATGCTGCCGTAGCCAAGGCGAAAACCGAGGGAGTTAGTTCTTGTCTTCTGAGTTTCATGACGAGAGAGAGCTTCTCACCGCGCGTGCCTCCTCGGCATATTCCAAATCAATTTCATACAATGTTTCAATATGATCACTGGTGAATGCAATGGGGACTAGCACGACTTGCTTTTTACCTAACCGTGCCAGGCCTTCAAGCGCCTTCCCCGTCTGCATTCCCATCCATGCTGATGGACCCACCTGAGATTGCCACACTAGGCGGTAGGGGTTGCTATGTCCGAGCCTATCCATGACGGCGGAGACGGATGCCGAAACTTCGAGGATGTAAGGGTCTCCGCGGTTCACAACCGACATAGGCAAGGAATGTGCCGAGAATAATAGGACAGTATCCTTCCGAGTAGAAGCCGGAAACTTGGCAAGAGCAGCCTCGATATTTTGTGCTACAGCCTGTTCGTAGGTAAATAATTTGATAGATCGGGAGTTTGAACAACGAACGTACTTCGACAAATCCTGGGTGGGTACCCCATCGGTCGATGACACTCCACTGAATATCCCCAGTGTTACCTGCGCTCCCTCTTCGAAACATCTCATTCAAACTGCTCCCTGTCGTACTGCAACTGTACTGCGGATACTGCGTGAACGCGACTGCTCTCGTCACTCCATCTGCCCTCATCTCCGCCAAGGTTTGTTCGGTCATGGGACGAACATACCGGAAAGCTACGTATGCTTTGTGCGGGGCTGTTGCAGGGTGCAGCTCGTCCAAAAGCACTGCCATTCCCTCACCCTGCAACTTTGTCCACTTCAGAATAGGCGATCCACCGCCGATGTCCTGGTATTGTTTCTCTATTTGCGGCGTCCGTCGACGCGCAATCAATGGTGCTAGAATACGCTGAAACGGCAGCGGAATGAGGTCACCATCAGAGAAAAGATGTTTGAGAAAGTCTTGAGTTTCCGTAACCTGCTTGATATGTCAAACTAATGAATTAGAGTTGAGTGAGCAACAAACAGTTTCAGGGCCACCCATGTTCATCATGACTATGGCTAAGTTTCTGTTCAGCATGGGTGTGCGGTGGCGGTTTGTAGGTTGTGCAACGTACCTGTGGGACTATGGTGATCTGGTTAGTACCCTGCCAAGGATGCGAGTGGCGGCAAACTCTACCTCTTGTTCGGCGGAGGTCCATTATGCAAAGAGGCGAAGGAACGTACTAGCGAGCGGGTCAAAGTAGTTGTACGTGGGACCACAAAAGCCATAATAGGGTTAAACGTTGAATGTTGAAAGAAAAAGGTTGAGCTACTAGTTGATGGTCGTAGTCGTAGCAAGAGAAGAGAACGAAGGGAACAGAATAAGAATCGCGACCGTGACGCGACCTGTTTTTGATCTTTTCGGACCAATATGCAATAGCTTATTAACGTCTTCAAGGCCAGACACTCAATAATGTGAGCATTAATTAGCAATGATACACAAAATCATCACTCGTGTTTTCAGCCGCTTTTCGTGCAGGTGCAGTGAAATACAGACAGAGGAGTTCAGCGCTCAGGGCTGCAGCACTCATGTTTCAAGTAACTCTATTTCTCACTGATAACCATGCTAGACTGAACTTTGAAACTCTCGGTAGCGCCAACAATAGCATTATGTGCTCATCTCATGGTAAGTAAGAGCACTATAGACAAGCCTGGCCATTCTCTGAGTCCGCGAACGCGAACGACGAGGGGTAGCACTCGGCGGATTTCCTAGCCTCTGTGGTTAATAAGTAGGTATGTATCCAAATGAAATAATCTGAAAAAAATTGCGAGATTTGACTTTTGGCCCATCACGTGGTCAGGATCAGGATCTATATTTATCACCCTAGTCCTCACCCGTATTCCGATGATTCACTTGTAGACCATTCCATCCATGGCATTCTCTGGTGCACTTGTATGTCTAAGCCTATCGAAATCAACGACAGGAGACTGGAAACCTTTTTTCAGACACTTACTGATCTAAACGATTTCATCACACCGTCCCAGGCCTGCATCAAACCCGTAACGCAGGTGAACTCTACAGAACCGCAGAAGGATCCGGGTGCTGCTGCGGTAAGCGTCCACTGTAAATCAGTACTCTTTCACGATTCATTCTAAAAAAACAGACTGCGATCCAAATTGACAGGAGTGGCGCTTACTACGAGGTGACGCAAGATGCCAAGGGCTTCGCACACACTCCTACTCCAGTAAAGAAACTGGAGCAGGCTCAAATCAACTTAAATGACTGCCTTGCGTGTTCGTACGTCTTTCCCTGATCTCTGAAATGTGTGATCCATAAATGACTGATCCAGTGGTTGTATCACTTCGGCCGAATCTGTCCTTATCACTCTTCAGTCACATACCGAAGTCTTAACCTTTCTTGAATCCAACAAGAAAATACTAGATGTCTCATCAGCCACGCCAACCTCTGAGCTTTATAAAATACCTGTCATCTCGATATCTCCTCAGACTCTCGCCTCGCTTGCGGCAGCAACAGCAGCGTCTGCATCTGCATCTGCGCCTTCATCTCCGCACCACCCGACACCTCGGCAGATCTTACGTCGCATTCGCACGTTCTGTACAGAATCACTCGGCTTTGCCTTTGTATTCGACACCACTTTTGCTCGTCATCTTGCGCTCCAAGAGCACGTCGCCGAATTCGAAGAACGACTTGCCAGAGAGAAACAATCAAAAGAGGTAACTAGTGACGCCGGAGGTATGGAAGGACTTCCGATGCTTGCGAGTGCGTGTCCGGGATGGATATGTTATGCTGAAAAGGCACATTCGGAGATGTTGCCGTTTATATCGCGGACGAAGAGCCCACAACAGGTCATGGGCACACTGGTCAAAAATTGGATGAGTGCACGGTGGGGTAAGGAGTAAGTTTTTTCCCCTTGATTCTTATACAGGCCGCTGATATGTCCTTTAGACCGAGCGAGATTTATCACGTCACGGTGATGCCTTGCTATGATAAGAAACTCGAGGCTTCTCGCAATGACTTCTACAACGAAATGTACTCGACACGCGACGTTGATTGTGTTATAACGACAGGCGAGCTTGAACGTCTCATGAAGGAAAAATCGTGGGACATCACGCAGTCCGTCCCAGGCGAGCTCGACGATGACTTCCCCACCGCTTCATCTGGAGCCTTTGATCCATTTCATCATGCCCCACACTCCGCAAATCACGCACAATCCATGATTGACATACCTCCGATACACTTTCCCGAGCTTCTGACACACCCAGGATCGTCCTCCGGCTCCTATTTGCAAGCTATCATCGCCCACCTTCAAGCGACGTCGGATGTTCCGTTAACATTGAATGTTGAAGCCGTTCGCGGTGCGGACTATGAAGAATACATTCTCACGAAGAACTCGGGTGAACCGGGTAATGAAGACATTGTAGTGTTCAAGGGGGCCAAATGCTATGGTTTTAGGAACTTGCAGAATGTGGTGCGTCGGGTCGGTCGAGAACGGGGTCTTCACACTGGAAGCGGAGCAGCAGGAAAGCTTTCGGGGCGCGCAGGTGCCGGGATCGCACGGCGTATAGCAGGTAGGAAGGCAGCAGAAGATAAAGGAGAGAAGAAAGAACGACGGTATGATTATGTGGAGGTTATGGCGTGTCCTGGCGGCTGTGTCAATGGTGGTGGGCAGCTCAAGCCCGTCAATAATCTGTCCAATGCTCCTACACCGCCGTCACTGCCTCCGACAGATTCAGAGGGGTACAAGAGGAATTGGGAGGAAAGTGGTGTCGGTGTTGCACCGATAGACAAGAGTTTTGCATCTATTGATGTAACACAGAATGCACGGTGGGGTTCGAAGGAATGGACAAGAAAAGTCGAGGAGCAGTATTGGCGGGAGCCATTCACGAACGTCGGCAATCGGCTAGCCGATGGGTTGGCACGACGAATATACGACGATATGTGTGGGTTTGGTGACGATGTAACAAGAGAGGAGAGTCGGCGGCGATTTTTCCGTACGGAATACCGTGCGGTGGAAAGCGAAGTCGTGGGTCTCGCTGTTGTATGGTGAAAGAGGTATTGTCTTCGCATTATTCATATATATGACAATTATACTAGAGCTTTCAGTAGTAGATATCATGGACCATACCATTGATGTACTCATAATGTTTTGTGGAGAAAAAGAGCTACTTCATGTTTCGGAGGACAAATAGCTGGCGATATTACATTGAGTGGTATAATGACTGATTGGTATTGTGGGAAAGCAATGAAAAGACGTAGAATAGATAGATGAGATGGTCGAGTATCAAAATGCAGGAAAGCGTGATAGCTATAGCGAGTGTTGACGAAACAATCCGGAAAGGTGCGCATCTGTGGATGACGTTGATCGGTATCATAGTGGGTGTTCAAGGCAGGTCATTTTCGTGGTATTGAACCAGGACCCTTGTACCAATATTCGCAGTCATTGCAATACGCCTTGGTGTCTTTTGCAACTATTTGTTCGTGATCAGGACCATAGTACTGGAAAATTTTGATGAGAGAGATAAAGGCAGAGTGTTGGTCAACAACAACTACTCACTCGATTACAATTGGGGCAATGAGGACATTTCTGCATATGACGACTAGAATGGATACAGTATTTGCTGCCACAATCCCGCTTTGGGCCCTCATGAGTCTGTAGCCATGTAAGCGACGCAATAGATCGAAAGAAAGATTGCGGGGACAGCATACGACGACATAGTGACCACAGCCGTATCGAATGCCTTGCCTGTTGGTACAGTCAGTGTGATGTAAGGATCAGCACTGTGCAGAGAAACTGACGTTGCGAGAGAACACATCAGACGTAGTTGGATTGCTTCGAAGGTGGTGATGGTTCTTGCAATAGGTTCTCAAGTTTGCTTCCATAGCCGAGTGGCTATACACCCGAATCTGATGTCATTGCGCATCCATTCGGTGCCTTTGATTGGCTTTCTTGAATGCACTTATGGTCGCGCCAACACAATCTGTACATGCGTCCCGGTCTTAGCTGTGGCCTCCAAACCTCCAAATGCGTTCAATTATGCGTGGAATGTGGAATTTATGATGATAATAAAGTTGCTTTAAACTATTCGAGGCCAAAATACAGCTGAATTCATATCAATCAATTCTCCCGTATTTTGAAACC
>JAGDQM010000001.1:101605-144414 GCA_017580835.1 Termitomyces bulborhizus
TACACCCGAATCTGATGTCATTGCGCATCCATTCGGTGCCTTTGATTGGCTTTCTTGAATGCACTTATGGTCGCGCCTATAAGCGCTACATTCGGTGCCCAACACAATCTGTACATGCGTCCCGGTCTTAGCTGTGACCTCCAAACCTCCAAATGCGTTCAATTATGCGTGGAATATGGAATTTATGATGACAATAAAGTTGCTTTAAACTATTCGAGGCCAAAATACAGCTGAATTCATATCAATCAATTCTCCCGTATTTTGAAACCGAACGGTGATATCCCGAGCTTCAGTGACATTTGCCCCGGCTTTCGATTAGCTCTCAGCTTAAGCAAAGTACATCTGCTCCATTTCCGATTATTCGGGGAATGTAATAACCTCGCTTTCATAGATACCACTGCTGCAACATTTTTGTGATCAATCTTCACGGAGCTGAAGTGGAGAATACAGTGGAGAATCGATCTATCCTAGATTTGTTCAACCTCGTCATAAACTAGTTTCTCCTTGGATGTACAAACGATTCAGTAATCGAAACAGTATTGAGTTGAGTCCTTCATGTCCGTCAAGAACCTATTCCACGGACGACACAGTCCAGTTGGAATCATGTTTGTCGTGAGATCAAGCACCGACTGCCTTGGCCACGTGAGCGCAATTATTAACTCCATTACCCCTGCGTTCATGCCCTCCACAGCCGCCTCCTCCTATTCATGTACGACTCGCTCAAGAACCGGTTTATTTCTTTCGTATCGCGAGTCCATACCCCGTACACGACGACCAACAAGTTATGTGGACGACGATGACGAACACGAGCGTCTTATTGCAACACCACGGCACCTTTCTCTCAATGCTTCCCTACCACCTAAATGGTGAACCCACTTGTTTTATCTGTTTCAATGCACCGCTTAGGCATTGTATGCGTTAGGGTAGACTTCTCTGGCCAGGTGGAGATGATATTAGCGGACACGCAAGCCAAAAGTGAGTTTAGGAAGCTGCCTACTTCGAGTACTTCAGCTCATCACAGACAGTACTCGCTCTCGATAAACTTCATGCGAAACACGTACTCCCTGGTTTCGCCGATCGAACACAGGAAGAACGCGAGATTGAAGCGCTCACAACAGACATAACGCGAGACTTTCGGCAATGTCAATCTGTAATACAAAAGATTGGGCTCCCACAGCACTCTTTCCCACCATCTCAGTCTGCAAGTCAAGTGCATTCTGATTCTGTGGCTGCTAAAAATGTGCAACGTGGGTTGGCCGTGAAGGTGCAGGATCTGAGTGCTGCGTTTCGCAAGAAACAGCGGGTATACATGGAGAGTGCGTACCAGTCCCTCAATTAGAGACGGCTGACGGTCTTTATCTTGCTGTAGAACTTCAGGGCCATGCTATCAAGAACCAGGACCTACTTATTGCTTCGGGTGCGATTTCTCTAAAGGGGTTCGAAGGAACGAACGCCGCCGATGATGATGTAGCCGCCGCTGTATGTTTTGCTCTCAAATATTACTCTGTCTTCATTAATCTGGCAAGCAGAGGCATACGCAATCTGAGTCATTATCCCTCTCTCAGTCCCAGTCCCAATCCCTCGTCTCGGATGCCTACGACCAAGACGCCATCCATGCTCGTACTCATTCTCTCAACGAGTTGGCAAACTCGATCGCCAACCTCGCGGACCTATTCAAGGACCTCTCCACCCTGATAATCGACCAAGGGACGCTGCTAGATTCAATAGAATACAACATCGAGCAGACTGCAGTCCGGGTCAGTGAAGCTGTTGTCGAACTTGAACAGGCGAAAGGTTACCAAGGCCGGACAGGGAGGAGACGATGTATTCTACTCCTCCTTCTCCTGGTAATGCTGGCCGCTACGGCTGTCGTTATCAAGGTTAAGCGAGGGAGAGGGCCAAAGCAAGACACTCAGGTTTCAAACCCTCCCGTACATGTGGCGGTTACGACTGTTGACGGTACACCGAATGCTGCGATGTCAAAGAGGAATCTTGATAGCTCAGACCATGATTGGTGGGCACGAGAACAACCGGCTGTAGCTTCAGGATCTAGATGGAGAGGCAGGAGGTTGTTATCAAGATCTGAGATGGAAGGAGCACGGACATGATTTGATTTATATCTCAAACTTACGCGGTCTCAGTCTCATACATAGTTTGTGCTTGTTCAACCAATCATAGTAAACGAGGATTTCGCTGAAATGCGGCTCGTTTACATCAAAGTTGCATTCTATTTTCAGCATAATTTAGGTGCTCAATTACTGCATCACCCAACGATGGTGTTATACCCCTTGCAATCGTCGTCAATATTAAATAACATTAACACAAGCATGGTAAATGCATCGTCACAAGCGTGCAGCTAGTCCCCGCGGGTGTATCGTTCCCTTCCTGCAAATACACATCATAAATAGTTGTGTCATTGGTGGCGCACGCAAGGAAATTCAACTGGCGCGGGGACGTAGTGATGATCGTGTCACCCTCGAGCCCCCAGTCGGTCGTAGTTGCGGTGGCGTCAAGCGTCAGAGGCTTGTACGACGCCGTCCCGCCAGTATCGATGTTCAGATACAATTTGGAACCATCTGCATTGTTCAAGGAGATGGTACTTCCAATGACGAAGTACCCGGAGGAGGATTCGGGTCCGAGGACAGGGACACCACCTATTTTGATCAGAGGAGGGAATTAGAGAAGAATCATGGGGCGATGTAAGGCACCATATCTACCCATGTCCTGGAGGTAAAAGTGATAGACAGGATCTTGTACTGTACGAATTTGAGAGCCAGTTGCTGCGGGACTTGTCGCCGTAGTCGTTGCTGTGGTTCCTGGCTGGGTCGTGGTCGTGGTCACAACAGAGCCTGTTGTACTTGCTGACGACGACGACGACGACGACGACGACGAAGTGCCAGGAAGACACTGTGAGTAGTCTGTCGATAATATGAGATCTGTTGTATAATTCGGCGAAAGTATGTAGTACATACAAGGATTACTGTATGCGCAAACCCAACCAGCGACGCAGGTCGTTGCGCCTGTCCTAAGGGCATGGTTATCAGATACTCGTAATTACAATCTTCAGAAGAGAATGAATCACCATCCAGTGCCTCCACATTGGCCCCATGCGCAGGATTGGGCATTAGCGGCACTCAGAAGGGATACAGCAGTCGTGATAGCGAGAAAGGATTTCATCAGATATGCATGAGACGATACGGCGACGATCCGGTGTTTTATAGCATGTTCAGTGCGGCTGGAATATCGTCGGGCATTTTGCCAGGTATTTCTTCTGGCTTTTCGCTATACCAAGGCGCGATAAAAGACCACGTGGACTTAGAGTGCCTCCGAATGGTTGTGTCAGATTGTCGCCTCGAATGTATGGAATGATCTTGATCTGCTGGTCGAGTTACTGAGATATCAGAGCTCTGTCATAGAAGGTTACAATACAGCTGGAGATAGGATTTGATATGTCGGAATTTCATGGGAAGTTCTTGATGATGGCATACTGCGTGTTCCTCTCCAGAAGGTAATTTACATAGTTTGACCGAGAAGATCACTGAGCATTGACATAGAACAAATTTGCAACCATCGAAAGACCAGAACGTCCTGAAGCTCGAAGTTTGCATCGTGAAAGAAGGACATGCCAAAGCAGCTAACGTTTAACTTTTGATAAATACCAGGGAGTGGTGGCTGTGTCGTAGCTCCGTAGTAATCTTCCACAACTTGATGATATCAAAAGGCCGCTGGTATGGCCTCGACGTATACTCGTCTTCCAACTGAAGATGACAACTCCCATTCTCCTCCGAGTCTGTCACCAAAACAGAACAAAAAATACCGTCCACTTTTGTTTTTTGTGACTGTCGTGCTTCTTGTTGCATTTGCGTCATACAAATTCGGTCAGTGGTCTACAGGATGGTCAGCCTCTGTTGACACAAGTGTTCCGTCTGCCACCACCACTTCTTCAACTATAACCACTACCATCACTCCTACTACCAACATCGACAACTCCAACAAACTAAATACCACAGAAACAACTATGCCTGAACAAGGAAAAGTGAGCATTGGCTAGTACGTTCTGGATCTGCTTCAATCTATTGAACACTGAGCTTAACATTCACTTCTTAGCTTCGTGAATTGGTGACTATGGTGCCCAGCCTGGATCTATCTATGTTTAATCTTCAACCACAGGGGCATCTATGGCCGCAAGTTCCCTCCCTCGAAGATTCCAGCCCAGGACCTCACGTATGTGGATTGCTTCTTTTGCGATATTGTTTGATCGACACTCTCCGTCAGCCACATCCTCTACTCTTTTGCCAATCTCAAAGCCGACACAGGTGAAGTTTTCCTATCCGACGAGTGGGCTGACAAGGATATCCACTACCCTGGTGACTCATGGAACGACGCTGGCAACAACCTCTACGGCAATCTCAAAGCCATCTACAAGATTAAGAAACAGAATCGCCACCTCAAGGTCTTGCTGAGCATCGGTGGATGGACGTACTCTCCGACATTCCACCCCGTTGTCGTCAATCCCGCCCTCCGTGCCAATTTTGTACACTCTGCTGTACGCATTCTTGAGGATTACGGACTCGATGGGCTTGACGTAGACTACGAGTACCCGACCAACGACGAGCAGGCGAGAGGCTATGTTGCACTGCTTCACGAACTCCGAGCTGCGTTAGACAAGCACGCACATGACAAAGGCACAGACTATAAATTCTTGCTCACAGTACGTATCTCTCGTTCTTGCTGAATTCACCGTATTCATCGAAGACCGCCCGTTGAATAGATCGCAGCGCCTTGCGGACCTGAACATTACCAAAAGTTACACATCGCAGAGATGGACAAGTCTCTTGACTTTTGGAACATGATGGCATATGACTTCTGTCAGTCTATTCTCCCCACTACCGGATAACTGACTGACTGGCACGTATGCCAATAGCGGGTTCATGGGACCAGGTCGCGAATCACCAGGCGAACGTATTTGGGGGATCGACCAACGCAGCAGATGCTATTCACTACTACATCGAGCACGGCGTACCACGCTCCAAGATCGTCATGGGCATACCCTTGTATGGCCGGTCGTTCATGCACACACAAGGTCCAGGAACGCCGTTCAATGGTGTCGGTGGGGGCAGCTGGGAAGCAGGCGTCTACGATTATCGCGCTCTTCCTATTCCAGGTTCGCATCTTCTGCGGGACGAGAAAGCATTAGCGAGTTGGACCTACGACTATAAGACGAAGGAGATGGTGAGTTTCGACAGTGAGGAAGTAGGCAAGTGGAAGGGCGAGTGGATCAAGAAGGAGGGTCTGGCTGGGAGCATGTTCTGGGAACTTAGTGGAGATAAGGGTCAAGATAGAGATGGGATGGAGGCGGGTCCTGGGAAGGATGGACAGCCTGGTAAGAGCTTAGTGGCGGCGGTCAAGCATGCGATGGGTGGGATATGTCATGATCAACGCAATTGGCTGGAGTATAAGAAGAGCAGATTTGATAATATGAGGAAGGGGATGGCGTGAAGTGTGATACCTAAATTGCTATCAGTAGACCTAGCAACATCTAGGTAATGATTATATACCGTACCGTTATTTGTATCTATAGGAAACGCATCGTCAATTCGTCATATTGGACAGGCCTGCGACTCGTTAGATCCAACAGTTCAGAATGTTCCTGCTGACAGCAAAAATTGTTTGTTTTACTATGTGAGCCCTGGAATTTTTAGTTATGTCTGACTGCCGTCAATTGTCAACAAAAGTCATGGGTCGGGATTATTCGATCAGATTCCGCCCAGACCATTTCACATCCTCGACGTATCCGGTCCTCATGGATGTTCACGAAACAATGTTGTAAAACCTTCGATTAATCGAATACAAGGTGGGTATTTGTGCCATGCCACGAGGTAAAGCGAACGCAAATAGATAGATGAGCGTATATAAGAGGAGTTCGTAATGCAACTATTCTACTAGAATTTCTAAAAAAAAATCAAAACGTAAATCGCACTTGGAATTATGGAAAATAAAACGACAGAAAATGGAGTACAACTAAGTCCCAATGCGATATGCGTCGTGTCCTGACATCCATACCCCCATCTTGGCGTGTGTCGGGCACTGGGCCACGACCTCAAGGGCATGCGCATGCGCGAGTGGCGGGTTCATGAAAGTGAGGTGCGAACGACAATCATGAATAATTCGAAGGGTGCGCACGGGCTCCAGGCACCGTAATTGTTTAGCACTGGCCGATGAAACTGTTCTTCGGGAACGGCTGTTTGTAATCATCGACCCATGTGGTGAAATTTGGATTTGTGTATGCCTCAATGTATCTAAGGTGGACGGATCAGGGGCAAGTGCTAGGAGAGGTAGAGATAGAACGTACGTATTGATATAGTCCAAGGTCGGAAAATCTGGTGGGTTGCATCCATAGTTGATCGCATCGGATGGCTGGTACACGCGGATGTAGTCGACTCTCATTTGTGTTGGGAACGTTAAATGGTCAAAGTCAACCTTGCCAAAATTCTCGGATATACCCAAGTTGACGATGATGTACTGTTGTAAACCGTTTCAGCGAGCAAGAAAGGTATATAAAGATTGAGCAATAAATAGGAAGCGAATAAATGGGAAGAAAAATAACATACCATTGGTTCCTGTGGCACTGGGCGCGCTGACACTTGAACAGTCGAATCAGCGTCCATACCAGGAGCTCGGAATGTCCAAGCAGCTTTGTTATCAGAAATCCAGGTAATGTACTGCGCGAGACTGAGATGAGTCATTCCTAATACGCACAGGTATAGCTAAAAACGCACCCCTGTGTCAAATCCTATGTGGGACGTATCTCGGTCAGGGGCTGTACTATGAAACAGCATGTCAAAACGAAGTCATACCAGGTTTATACTAAAGGATCTATTCAGCAATAAGAACAGACGCCAGAAGTAACAATACTAACCTCAAAACCGTAAATTGAGAAACCCTGTCCATTGAGCTCGTATGAATCCGGGTTAGTCCATGTTAGTCCTGATGTCGTCATTTGTGTAATACCGCCTATGTACGTGTTGAATTCCGTCGCTGTATGATTGTATATGATCAAGTTGCTAGACGTATTTTGCCAGATATAATTCGCGTTGAAGGGCTGATATCTCCTTCAGTCCATATGCCACATTTCTTTTTGACAAAACACTTACCGCCCATTGGGATGACTGCGATACTTGACCAGCGAGTTCGTCCGCATTTACCTAGATAACGAGTGGATAATGGCTACCGTTGGAAGGGACAGGTAAAAAAAACTTACTAGGGCCTCAAAAATATCGATCTCAGGAGCTGCACGTCCAACATATGTCCCATCAGTATGCACTGGTCCAGGATGACTTTCCCCTTTGCATGTACACCGTGATAACCGCTGGCCAGGCAAGAACGACAGGTGATTATCGTTGTAGGGATCACCTTCAGTGACTGCAGCTGCAGGCAGACCGTTAAAGGTCTGATTTGGCGCCGTGCCGACGTCGCACGCATCGTATGTGTATGGCCACTATGACGTGTAAGTAACTTTATCAATAGACGTAATGATAAGCATACCATGCCCTCTAGAGAAGCTCCGTATCCCGCGCGGCCTAGATTGCCCATGGTCCAAACTGCAGGCCAAAGCCCGACGACATTGTTTGCCCCAGGAAGTTGAACTCTGCTCTCGATATAACCACCGGTAAAACAGAACTTGTTCCTATTTCATAAAATCCTTATTTGAGTCGACAACAGGGTAAAAAGGGACAACGAACCATGTAGTTATCATACCTAGGAAGTCGTTTAATAATGCGCCCGTATTATTGGAAAATTCCGATACTTACCACCCATATAATCGAGATCGTGATTTGGTGTTTTTGATAATGTAATTACAAGAGACCCATTCTGAGTCGTTACAGCTGACGGGTCGTACCACTCCAGGTTGTTGGTTTGCTATATAAGATCGATATCGGTGTTTACTCGGTGGCATGGGTTGAGTGGGAGGCGCACCCAGTAATGCAAATCAACTGCCTCCCAATACGGATCGTCCCCAGGATAGAATGTGCGTCCGTCAGTATTAAATTCGTCAGAAAAGATTAGCTGTAGTTCTGAAGATACACCAGGCGTCCACGCTGGCATCCTGTGGGCATCTGATGGTGTTTCAAGGTCTACAAGTCCCCAATTACCGGGTAAAGATGGAATCTGGAACAACACAGAGCAGATGAGGATAAGATGGAAGAAGAATGAGAATGACGTCTGTAGTTACCTGCCCAGTGGCATTGATTCCCCCGAGGTTGAAGCCACCTTGAGTCGTTGGCTGAGTTTTCGTGAAATGACTGATCATCGGGTACCCAGCACTGAGAACCATGTGATTGCATCAGCAAAAGAAG
Organism: Termitomyces bulborhizus; assembly: GCA_017580835.1. Lineage (NCBI taxonomy): Eukaryota > Fungi > Basidiomycota > Agaricomycetes > Agaricales > Lyophyllaceae > Termitomyces > Termitomyces bulborhizus. Next base: position 109,963 of record JAGDQM010000001.1, read on the forward strand.
TGATAAGAAAAGAACAAACTCACAAGAGTGTGAGTAGCCCAACACCCAGGATGAACAAGCAACCAAAGTTCGCCACACCCCGGGCTGAGCAGAAGTTGCCGCCGCGGTCGACACTCGCAGAGGAATAGCCTCGTACGGGGTTGTGGAGGTCATCGTCTGGCTCGACCAGGTTAACTGATAGGTCGGAGCCCCATTGTCGTGGGTCTGGCGAGAGGGAGTACTGGAAAGACACAATAGCCGGTTAGCTTGGTGAATAAGAGACTACAAGGAGAAAAGGCCGACGTACAGAAGCAGAAATACCGGATTGTTTCGAGAGAAGTGTAGGATAGGGAGTTTCGGCGTTTGAAGACTGTAAGGGTTTGGTGAGGTGTAAACAATAGAAAGACATAGAAATCACGGACAATAGTGCTGTTGGATTCGCGGTAACGACGAGCCCACATGCCGGCCATGAGGGGCTAGACGAAATGAATGAGGGACTAGTAAAGAACGTGAGATGCGTCGGCAGTGATGGTGGTGGTGGTGACAGGCGAAGGGAACAGAATGGCAATATGTTTTTAGCGATTCAGAAATAGACAAGTGATGATGTGACTTACGAAAACTGTTATAATTATAGGCTCCGCGAAAATGTTGTTTTGGTCGTCACTGATATTTCCTTCAGCGTTCGTCTCGTCCACAACCTAAGCAAAAACAGGGAGAAGAACTCGTAATGAGCAGCAAGATGCAACTTATTGAGCAGATGAGACAAGAGTTTTGGAGAGTGAGTAAATACAAAGGCCAGATTCAATTCAATGTGTCAACATTAGCTGGCGATCACATCAATCACCGATCATTCCTTTTTCCGATACATACCGACAATACAAATAAATACAAAAATAGTATGGATACTCTCATAACAGTCGTGTTATCACTCCAAGGCCCTAGTAGAAAAACATTATTCGTCCATCCAGCAGTTGTGCGAGAATCCAGGCAATCACCTTGGTCTTGCCCTCGCGGAACAGAAGCTTCATGCCCACTTTGACAAATTCAGGGTGCGCTATGAATTCAAACGTCACAATGGCCCGGTCACCGGTACGTAGCACGCCCTGTGGATGGTCCATTTCCAATATTCGCACCGTTTGACGCACAGCCTGTGTGGGCAATATGGGAATTATCAGATGCGTAACCCGAAGAAAGATACGCACACCACAGTGGAGCATCGCCTTGGGGAGACATCAACCGATTAAGTCACGTGGATGAGGAAATGCCATGGAAACCATACCTGGTAGTTTTTCTGCAAGGTGGTGTTGTGGCTGCGTGCCAGATGAAGCATCAGTGGATAACACGGCAGGATATAGTACATACTACAGTATCAATACTTGGCCTTCAAATCGACGAGTAGCTATGAAAAAAGTGCCGTTCTGTTACCAAGCGTCTATTGTTCTCTTGAAAACACACATACGGCGTGGAGGTGTCTCTGTTTTGTGAACCAGAACCATTCCCTTACGCACCGAGGCTCGAAGTACACGTTTCAGTGCAAAAGACACACATTGGCCAGCTTCGGCCGTCGTCACAGTTGCTCTGGACACACATATTAACGCGATCCGGTCAGACTTGGTCAACCTCATCGTAACCACACCTTTTACGTTGCATGCTTCTTATAATCGTTGGAATGTAATTTCCGTTCGAATCTGGGCCTAATAGCACTGCGTCCCCGGTCTTGGCCTTTCCAGAGTTAAGAATGCCATTCACGACTGTGCCCACATATGGTACAGACCACACCTCGGTCACGGAAAACTCGAGGGGTTGGTCAATGGCGAATTTCTCGTCATCGGCCTCGCTCGAAGGGAGGAGGTTCAGAAAAGTGCGAACCTGACAGCATTAAGTTCGGAATTCATAGACTTGCGAGGAGAGAAGAGCACATAGTCAAGACCATTGCCAGTAACATTCGATATCTGGAAAATAGGGCAAATCCTGACAACAGAGTGAGATCAGCTGTCATCACAATAGAGATGACCATGAGAATGAGCCGCACCGATCAGAACCAAATGACGTAGCGAGCTCGACTGCAGCCTCGGTGTTGTTCACAAAGACAGGAGTTTTCCTGTCAACCAGGCATTGAGGCATGGACGAAATACGGCAAGGACACCAATCACCTGCACCCTGGGCTTTTCAATATTTTGACTACCTGGTTTATTGTTTCTGCTGTCTTGTTCGGTGGCGTCATATCGATCTTCACGTGGATCATTAGCACGACCGTGACATTCTGATATTTTTACATACCTTCGTTATGCACACAACAATGGGGACGCTCAATGCGAGTGCGATCGCCAAATGTTCTTTCGACATCCCGATTAAGCCAGCATTAGCACCGACTATGAGAATAACACAGGATGGAGCGCCAGATGTTAAACCATATAATGTGGTCTTCAAATATCTCTCATGGCCTGCCAGGTCTGTGCAAAGTATCGTTAGTCATGATACGAACTATTCGAATGTCAACAAACCAATGAAGGACACAATCTTAGCGGCTTTGATGGATATCTCTTCCCATCCAAGCTTCTCGTGTCGTATCGCGTCTACGTCCGCTGGATTTGCCGTACTCGGTAATATCGGTGTGCCAGAAGGCTCAAATCCGAGAATCTGTGATTAGATCAACCCTCGCATCTATCTAACGGCAAAATAGTATGTACCTCCATGCCGACACTAGATGTCCGCCCGGTCTCAATCTCATGTTTGTGACGGAACAGACCAACACGGGCGCGCCCACGTCCATCATCAAGTGCGCCTGATGAAATGTCAGTGTAAAAAAGACATGATAGAAAGTCCATACCGCGCGTCAAGACACCTAATGTTGTTGACTTGCCACTGTCTACGTTTCCGACAACCGCGCAACGTACTTCAGGAGTGAGTGAAACGTCGGGCTGAGGTAATCGTAATAGAAGAGACATTCGTGGATGTCCAGTGCGCGCCTCAAATAGCATACAAGTCTGGAATGTTGCGAATCAAACCGCATCCAGACGACGAGAACACGACGCACCTTCCCTCCTACTTCTTCGACTACTTTCATGACTTGATCCTTCAGTTTATCAAGCTCTTCGATAGTTCTCGAAGTCCCCGTCCACCCGTCGGAGATATCGGTCAAGTTTCCCTCAAATAGATGCGTGTGTGATGGCTGAGACCCTATCCGTAGTACATACTCCCCTTTGTGCTGCGTAAGAAGCCCTGCAACCAGATCGCGAGCTTCGTTGTGGTCGGCACACGAGAGAGAGAGGAGTAATGTCTGACACGGAAGGAGAGATGACTTGAGTGATTGTCATGAAATGGTGGTACACGAACGCACCAGGATTTTCTCCTCGATTTCGTGTAGACCTGAACGTTTGGTATTCTCTGCGGTAGGCTCTGCGCCGTTGATATGACCAGCATCCTTGGCCTTTCCCTTTGCTGAAGGAGGCAACGGTTGCCTGTTTTCCTTCTCCTGGTCGACAGTGGAGGCTGTATGCGTGCGTTGTTTGATTAGTTCGCGGTGAGCTATCTCGTCAATCTCGGTCTGAAAAGTCCTTAGAGTCGTCATTATATGTAGTAGCAGTAACTGATCTGAATTGATGCCGTTTTAAATTTGACGAGTCAGAGAACGTCAAGTGTAAGACTCGTAGCGCGTTGGAAATGTGTTCCAGGCCTCAAGAGGATCTAATCAGTGGTCAATCTAATCTGGCACGTGCCTGGGTATTTCGAAGAACCATGTTCGTTGTCTACAAAAACAAGGACATGGCCAGACCTAGCAACCCGTGTGCAATTACAAGGCTAGCTTCATATATCTATAAACCGATACTTTAATATGGCTCGCGTATCCATGTTTAACAACTTCAGTGCGAGCTCATCAACCCTCCCAAGGCTTCTGAATCCTGGTGTATTTGATCGTAACCAGAGCCAACGCATCCGTCGCCATCCTGACTCCAAAATATCGTTCGCGTCATTCGACCCTCATACCGCTACCTCGGACTTAATATTACCAGAATTTGAGCAACTTTCGCTCAAGGCTGAGTTGAATCGCTCGACTCGCATCGTGATTGAGACCTTGCCGTCGGGCGTTAGTACCTGGCGTTTTGTGCCGAAAGCACAAAAGGCGGAAGGAATACAAGATGAAGGAACTTGGCCCAGAGTGGTCGAAACAATTGGGTTAGTGCGCCATACTGAAATTTCTGCTTCATGTCACGTCAATTCTTCAGGAGTTTTTTCGTGTGTTCTCAGGAACAGTGGGACGTTTTCAAGCTTGATCCCCTATACCACTGCTATATAAGAGCTCAACCCGCATGCCCCCTCATCACGAAACGCGTCGAACAGCCACTTGAGGTCCCTCAACATACTCCGCGCAGCAACGATAGACGAGCGCGTTTTTCGCCATATCAGCCGCGTCATAGGGCGCGCTTTCAAACAGATTCAGACTCCGAGGAAGAGCAGGATGAAGTGGAGGGTATGGTCATTGACGACGAATACCCAACACAGAAGTCGACTCCTCAGGAGAGACACCGGAAGAAAATGAAAGTCGACCGAAAGAAGCGACACGAAAAGACTGCACGGAGAACGGAATATCTTTCGCGTGAGAGTGATCCTGCAGGGCCATCTATAGTAGGGGAATCCACGCCAAGTCCTTCCAAGTTCACGTTTGATAATACATTGGATGGGCGTTCCAAGAGCGCCCCAGCAAATGCTGCCTCAGGCAAGCGCAAAGGTATGTATTTATGCTCGTATGGTCTCCTCGTTAATATATAGTTTTCAGTCAATTTCTTATTTGATTCCCTCCAAATGGATGGCGGTCATGGTCATGGTATTGATGATATGCGCCATACGGACGATACGCCGCGAAAGGACGCCACAGCGAGCTATTCCTCATCCAAGAAAAAGAAAGCGCGTACCGTCTCTCCTGATGAAATACGCAAAACACTTAGAGCGAAGAGAACTGCCATACGACAGCAGAGACAAGAGCAACGGAAAAGGGACTTCGAAATGCGCAGAATGGATAGGGAGGAGACCCTTCTACGGGAGGCGCTAATGTCTGACGTGGAAATGCCCGGTGGGTATTCCGATTGTTTTGAAGTGCCTCGTCCATATTTACTCTGCTTCCATTTGAAAAACAAAATAGACGCTACATCAATGGAGTATCCGCTGTCACAGGGTACTGTCGAAATGAGTAGCCCTAGCCCAGAGTGCCAAGACGCGAATGAAGCGGAGTATTTTGAGGAAAAGACGCCCGTACCCGAGGATGCATGGCATGAAGGAGCTACGCATGCTGCGAGAATTGAGGAATCCAAAAGGAAGATGGCTGAGCTGGAAAAGGATCGGCCGTTGTGGAGTGCAGCTGCCACACGAAGAATGGAGCAACAGCGGCTGGAAGAGGAGGCTCTCAAGCGTGAAGCCGCAGAAAGGCGGGCTCAGAAAGCTCAGTGTGAGCGCGAAGAGAGAGCCAGAAAAGAAGAAGAGGAGCAGAGGAAGAAGGAAGAAGCTGCACAAGCTGAGCAACGGAAGGAGATACAGCACCTTATTGATCGAGAGAATGAGCGCCGACAGAGACTTGAGCAAATGTTCAACTACTGGAGCTCCACAGCTTGGAATGCTGTGCTAGCTCTGGACCGATACCGCACTCTATTATACGAGTTTGGGCAAGCGAAGTTTATGCCTGGAGTAATTCCGTTGAGGACGTGTGACGTTCCCTGGCCTGTGTTGCTGCGGGAATATAGTTTGGAGTGTGTCACTTTGGAGGAAATCACCAAGTTCTTCGATACGATGCGAGCCATACTGTCTATGGAGGACTACAAGGATCTTCTCAAGAAGAGCAGTCTCAGGTTCCATCCTGATCATTGGAGTATCCGTTTGAACAGTGTTGTGAACGAAGAAGAGAGGAAGGCTATCGCCGAAGGTATGCCTTTCTTTTCCGTTGACTTCGGTTGTACGGGACTGAGACATACTTCCAGTCAATGCAATGATCATTCAGCATCTCACATCTTTGTTGTCAAATCAGGTCCGGACTTCTAGATCGTAGGCTACAGACGATTTACTGATGTTCCTTTTCTTGAAAATTGGGCATAAATTCTTTGCAAAGAGGAATTTCATACAGTCTATTTTTATGCATCCGCGATATCCGTAACACCATGTCACTACTGTAGATATCCATGAAACGAATCAACATACCACGCGGCCATCAGCACTTAGGCGTCTGATTTTTTCCGGCTATGTTTGCGTGTGGGTCTAGCACTTTCACGGTCTCTCAATCTTCGCTTCTGACCAAATTTGGCGATCAATCACACAAAGCTTCAAGTACTACAAGAAGAACGTCACTCGACTCCACAGCACTATTCTTTCCTCCTGTCCCATCATGTCAGCGCCTTTAATGGACTCCCAGGTCACAAACACTTCGCAACGGACCAGGCCAACCAGCGCCATCGTTCAAAGGCCGGAACCAATATATGGCCCGATGCACTTACTCCGTCTCTCCGATGCGGGTGATCACACTCTTTCACCAAGATGGGAGGATGGTCGCCCTCGGTGCTATGCTTCTCGAGTGCCGGCTGTAAATGGAAGGCTATCGCCGCCTCTGGCTCTTTCATTGGAGTATCCTCAGGCCCGTACGTTGAGTGGAGCAGGCCGTCATGCGAATCGGAACGATAGTAACAACGCTCCCTTTCTACGTGAATCGACACCTTCTAGCCTACCTCCTAGATCATTATTTCGGAAGCTCATGTTGTCCTTGGGAATTGGCCGTGGAGCAACGCGGGAACGGAAATGTCTTGTTGGGTTTATTTTGAACTCCATTGCAGGGTTTTTACAGGTTAGCATCTTTTTCTCACACACAGCTCTTATGTGACGCCTGTAGATCGTAATCATTACCGTAATACTGGTTCTGTCAGGAACGCACTTCAGGAGTCCTACAAATCCAGAACTGTCTGAATGGACGGCTTGCAGCCGACCACTCGGCCCTTGGGCTTGTCTTTGGGTCATCAGGGCAGTCATTGCTACCTGTTTGAACTATTGGGGATTCTTAAGACAACGTCACTTGTACGTATTGATCTGAATCCACAATTGATACTGATTCATAAATCAGGCAAGCACGACGTCGTGAACAAATTGAGTCGGTTCCAATCAATGGCGAGAACAGGAGGAATTTTTCACCTGGACGATTCAATGAGACCGCTCGTACTTCTCCGCGGGCTTTGGAAAATGCTGATGCTAATTCAACCGCTCGAGATCAGGTATCGTTGCCAAACACGCTGCTATACTCTCGGTGAGGCGTCATTGCCATGACTTGTATAAAGTCCAACAGCTGATCCTTTATTATTTCTGATAGGCTGACTCTATTTTCTTCTTTCCTGACTCTCATCTGGTTCCTAACTGCTCATCTCCTGACGTATGCCTCAATTTCTACTTGTCGCCACTCTTCTCCACACATTTGGTGGCTCGTTTTTGGGATCCTCTGCTTGTTGTACCTGATGATTGTGGAAGTTGTTGTCCTTGGCTTCATTGTCTTTATGGTTGTGCCAATTCTATTTGTGAGTTGTTCATTCATAATAGCCATATTCCTGACGGACCTCGGTGCCCCTAGTTGTTCTGGAATATTATCCTGATGTGCATGGGCCGGCACCCTCTCCAGACACATAGTACCATCAAACCCGAAATCGGAAAGCTTCCCAAGTCAATTGTCGACAGCGTTCCACTGGTCTTGTACATTCCTCCGCCTCCTGGCAATATACATCAGCAACAAAAGGTACCAATTCAGACAAAACCTGGTACTGTGGGTTCCGACTCAGCTCTGGCTGAACCTAAAAAACATTTCCGGTTTTTCGAGCATTTGTTATCCTTCAAGAAGGAAAGAATTTTTAAATCCAAAGAGGATGTTGCATTCTCTAAGAAGGGAGTGACCCTTAAATCTAAAGAGGATTTGACCTCTTCCAAGAAGGGAGAGAGTTCTAACTCAAAAGAGAATAACGATGATGAAAAGAATGGTGGACCACAAACTTGGGAGGAATACTGGGAACAAGGAGAATATCCTTTTGTCATCCTTGAAGAGAACCGGGCTGCTTGTGCTATTTGTCTTGTGGACTTTGCAGAACCTAAAAGAATTTGGGGTGATATAAACCCTATTGACTCAAAATCAGAGAGCAATCCAAACTCTGTCACTGATACCACTATGGCGGATGCCTGTAAATCCGATGTTCAGGCTAATTCTAGGCGGCAAGGTAACAATGATCATCCTATAGCAAATGCTGTAGATGCAGGGGAAGGTATACAGCCATTAAGACTCCTGGCATGTGGCCATGTTTTCCATGTCAGTATTGGGCAGATCATGTTTCCTTTTCCTTTATAGACAGTGGCTGATCTTTGCTTAGAAATCATGTCTTGATCCATGGCTTCTTGATATATCAGGAAGATGTCCGGTCTGTCAATGTGCTGTTAAAGTCCATGATGAACTAGGGAAAAGATGCCATAGAAACCAATAACTCTTGGCTGCCAATTCTTGAGGTAAAAGAAAATGACTTGTGAGTTTTCTTTCATTCATATTTCCATAGCATTTTTAACATTGCAAATAGTTGATACACAAAAACATAAATTATATGTCTCTAAATCCTTTCCCTAGGATATATCAAGGGTATGATGAGATTTGTATGTGACTTCTCACCCATATGATTTCAAAGAAGACTTTACTACCAAAGTATCTCAGTCCAGGAAACATAGCTCTGTACCTCCAGTTTATAGCTTCTAATCATTTCTCTATTTACATGAAACTAGTATGTTTGAGTCATTGATGACTGCACTTGTAGAACTTCAACAAATCTCACTGTCTGCATATGCAAAATTAAATTGTTCATACATATGTTCTGTCTGCTACTGATGAGTATTAAGTACCAGGTATCACATGTTAACATGACTTCATCTATCTTTTAGGCTGTGGTGCAGTGTCTGAGATGTTTTCCAAAACACACACACACACATACGCAAAACAAAAACAAAAATTAGTCAGGCCTTGTGCCTAAGTTGTACACCTCAAACAGCTCAAACCAAGTGTGTCTCTAAATTTCAATAAAATTACAGAAAAATAGTTATCTAGTTAATACCAAATGGATATGCTCAGTACTGATATTTCAAATGTCCTGCAGCCCCTCCTTTTAGGTTATTTTCAGTTAGAGCAGCAAAACAAATCTCAGAGAGGACAGTCAGATCCATCATGTCCTGCAGCTTAGAAAACCTTGCAACGCCTGCTTCTTATCAACAAACTAAGTATACAAAATTTTCTTTGATCAGTATGAAGTACAGCTAAGTATATATACTCGCTAAAGGGCAATATAATCAAAAGGACTAAAAGTAAGGGTTAGCAAAATAAGGCTAACCAGATGAATAGGAGAAAAGAGCAGAGAAGTAAAAGGAGTGTCATGTGGCCAGTTAGTTAGCCCGTAATCAAAGACAAAGATATAAAGAATGTCAAGTGTAATGTGAGCAAAAGTTAAACATAATTGGTCGGAAAAGGATGCAATAAAGAAATGATTTGGCTAATATATAAGGAAGGTAAGATTGAATTAGTAATGCCAGCTCAGGTGCAATATTACTAGGCAATAGTAGCTGTAAGAGCTATAAAGGGAAAGATAAAATAACATGAAAATTATTACGAAAAGTTGCTGGGTTGCTAAGAGTTGCTAGCAGCATTTCACTTGACAGTCATGAAATTCCTTATACTTTCTTGTCTACCAACCTTATTTATTTCTTGATCCTTTAGAGTACATGTTGTATTTGATCCGATCCACTGCATGACATCCTTTTACTCAATTGCTCCTGAAATCTATTCACCTGGCTAGCCTTGTATTGCTTATAGCTACTAACCCTGACCTTAGCCACACAACAATAGCCAGTATATGTAATACATACTTACCATTGAAGAAGATTTAACATATCTCAGCATCTGTTTACTTTTAATCATTGCTGTGCTTCACATCTTGAGCTCTTTATCATGTTCAGCACTCTTTATGCCCTCATTATCTTTAGTAGCTGTGGTGACATTTGTTGAGCAGTGATCTGACCATCCTAGACAGTATTATTTTTTGTTGTCATTTCCAGCACTTTGAGGTAGCATTCACCTTCTTTTATTCTCCTATTGTTACTCCTAGAATTTAGTGATTATATATAGAGAGACTACTCCACAAGTATGATTTTTCCATAGTCAACCAAAAGCTTCAGAGATGCTCTTATCTTCTGTTTTCTCTGCTCCTCTTTGTACATAGATAGCACTGTTAAATATGATAAGTATGCCATAATCAGCCTAGACCTTTAACAGGCAGCTCCAGATCCAGTGCTAGATGAAAGAAGAAGGTTAGTGATTAGGTAGATGCAACTAATATTTTCAATTGACTTGAAGCAATGCTTCAGATCTCAAGCTTTCTTCAACACCAAGCACTCTTTGTTCATTATTCTTAATGACCTGACATTCATTGAGTTTAGCAACCTAGTCATCGTCATCTTAGACTAACAGGTCCTACATTTTAACAGGTCTACTTAATAGTTATTTCTAATCGTAATCTTAGTGCTAGCATCTACTTTTTGTCGTCATCCTCTTTGCTGCAATGTCTGTTATACCGTAACAACCTTGTTTACTTGTGTTCTTTGATTTGCCATCGTTATTGCAAGATTGAGCAACATTGCTACCGTTGCTGTTTTCTCTTATCTCTTGTCAGTTGAGGTGAAACAATGACTGGGAGTACTATATGCATATGATGGCCAAGACATCAGTATCATCGGAGGATGCTGCCTTGGATTGACAAAATCAGAGTGTGATTAAAAATTTTGGCATCCATAGGGACTACTAATTGTTATTTTTGGATTAAAACACCATCTGACCTCGATATCATATTACCCTGAACGAACAGGGTTTCATATTTGGCCAAACAACTTTATGCTGATGACTGGTCACGATGGAACAACTTACCATGCGGCTTTCGGCTTTTGATTTTCCAGCGTACTGAGGTCTAGCACTCCATCTCAACCTTACCCCCTTTCTTATAATCGATCAAGATTGGTGTCAATCATTCCGAACTTCAAGAACTACAAGAAGCGGACTACGAGATTACAGCATCATTTTTCCCATCTATCCCATCATGCCAGAGCCGTCGGTGGATTTCCAGCTCACAACCACCTTGCGACGGACCAGGTCAACTGGCGCTATCATTCGACGGCCGGAACCAATTTATGATCCAATGCACTTACCCAGTCCCTCCAATGCGGGTCATCATCCTCTTTCACCACGATGGGTAGATGGTCAACGCCGTCCAGTTCAAGCGCCGGCCCTAAGTGGAAGGCGCTCACCGCCTCTTGCTGTGACATTGGAGTATCCTCAGACCCGCACATTAGGTGGAGCAAGCCGCTATAGTCGTCCGAACCGGAACGATAATAATAACACTGCCTTTCGACGTGAATCGGCACCTGCTAGCCTACCTCGTAGATCATTATTTCGGGAGCTCATGTTGGCTTTGGGAGTCGGCCGTGGAGCATCACGAGAACGGAAAAGTCTTGTTGGCCTTATTTTGAACTTAATCTCAGGGTTTTCGCAGGCAAGCAGGATCTTTCTCACACACAGCTGTTACTTGACATTTGGAGCGCCTGTAGATCGTGATTATTACCATCGTACTGGCTTTATCAGGAACGCACTTCAAGAGCCCTACAAATCCAGAACTGTCTGAATGGACGGCTTGCAGCCGACCACTCGGCCCTTGGGCTTGTCTTTGGGTCATCAGGGCAGTCATTGCTACCTGGTTGAACTATTGGGGATTCTTACGAAAACGTCGCTTGTACGTGTTGGATCATGGGTTCTAACAATGATCGACGCTGACCTATATACCAGGCAAGTACAGCGTCGTGAACAAACAGAGTCAGTTCCGGCCAATGGTGAGAACAGGAGGAATGCTCCATCTGGACGACCCAATGATTATGCTGGAGTCTCCCCTCAGGCATTGGAAAATACTAATGCTGATAACACCGCCCAAGATCAGGGTTCGTTGCTGAACACGCTGCTATACTCTCGGTGAGGCGTTATTGCCGTTGCTGGAGATGAAACCCAACAGCTGATCCTTATCATTTCTTATAGAATAACTCTATTTTCTTCTTTACTGACTCTCAGCTGGTTCCTGACTGCTCATGTGCTGACATATGCCTCAATTTCTACTTGTCGCCACTCTTCTCCACACATCTGGTGGCTTGTTTTTGGGATCCTCTGCCTGTTGTACTTGATGATTCTGGAAGTTGTTGTCCTTGGCTTCATCGTCTTTATCGTTGCTCCAATTCTCTTTGTGAGTCATTTATATCTCAGAACCATATTTCTGAATGACATCGGCGTTCCCAGTTGTTTTGGAATATCGTCTTGATATGTATGGGACGGCACCCTCTCCAGACACACAATACCATCAAACCCGAAATCGGAAAGCTTTCCAAGTCGATTGTTGACAGCATTCCACTGGTTTTGTACATTCCCCCGCCTCCTGACGGTATACCTCAGCAACAAAAGGTGTCGGTTCAGACAAAACCTGATGCTATTGGTTCTTATCCAGCTCCGGTTCAACCTAAAAGATTTTTTTGGTTTTCGAAGCATTTGTCATCCTCCAAGAAGGGAAAGACTCCTAGATCCAAGGAAGACAAAGATAATGAAAAGATTGGCGAACCACAAACTTGGGAGGATCACTGGGAACGAGGAGAATATCCATTTGTTATTCTTGAGGAAAACCGGGCTGCTTGTGCTATCTGTCTTGCAGACTTTGTGGAACCTCAAAGAAGGGGTAACATCAACCCTATTAACTCAAAAACAGGGAGCATTCCAAACTCAATCACTGATGCTATCACGGCAGATGTTCCTAAATCCCATGTTCAGGCTATCTCTGGGTCAGGAAACAATGATCAAGCGACTACGAAACTTATGGATGCAGGAGATGGTATACAGCCATTAAGACTCTTGGCCTGTGGCCATGTTTTTCATGTCAGTGTCGAGTAGTTCATGTCTCTCTTTGTTTTTAAACCAGCAGCGACTGATCTTTGATCAGAAAACATGTCTTGATCCATGGCTTCTTGATATATCAGGAAGATGTCCAGTCTGCCAACGTGTCGTTGAAGTTCCGGAAAAATCAAGAAAAGGATGCTATAGAAACCAATAACATTCTATTTATACCAAGGTACACTTGCTTGCGACCCCTGAGCTCAAGGATTCAAAGACTTGTGAGCTCTCTTTTATTTCAAAATTTCATGATATGTCAAAATTTCGCGCAGTCATTACAGAATCAAGGGCCTTTTAATTCGTCACTTGGGGTACCTTGAAAATATCATTAGATTTGTGTATGTAATTTTGGCCTATATGATCTGAAAGCAGCTATTATGGGATTACAATGTCAAAGGTTACTTTAGTGCAGGTAATTTGGCCCTCTGTAGAATGGCATTAGTTGTATCTACTACCTTCACAGCTTCAACACTCCACTTTATAGCTTCCAACCCTTTCTTTCTCGAATCGACGGCTGCACCCTCGTCATCCTTCATTTCTCAATACTCAATAATTAAACTCTGCACGCGCACATAATCATGTATACAAGTTTTGGTTGATTTGAGTCATTGGTCACTTGCTCTCTTTTTCTTCAATCTTCATACCATAGGAGGTAACTTTTTTGCCGCCAATGTGTTCGAAGAACAGACCATTTTCAGGCCATTGTTCCGACTGGAGCTCGAAACGGGAAGAAGGATCAACAGCACGGAAAGGATGTTGCACTGGCTGTAAATAGGCTCATTGACTTAGTGACGGCCTCGAAGAACAAACAGCACAACAGGTCTCTCTCTGACTTCGAGCGAAAAATAATATCTCAGTCTATGGGACAGTCGTGCCCTAGAGAGGTCAACACAGCAGCTTCAACTTTCACTGATATAAATAACGCAATCACTTCCAACATCTGACTGTCACAAGAAATAGCATCCGATGCAGATATCGAACTTTCTGGATACCAGCTGAAGTTATTCTGGACCTAGTATGAGGTTTCTGCAGATTGACATTCCTAGTTCTAGCACTGCTTTGTTAAAAAACAGCTATGACAGTTATCTCTCCTCTCGTCCTCTTTTTCGAGGTAAATTCTCATCTGCTATAGTCTCATATCTAGACCTCCGGACTAATAGCTCGTGCAGTTTCCTATTTTTACCTCGTAATGACATCTACAGAACTCAGGTCCTGATGGCTCGTATGATTACCTGTAGCTAAGGTTCGAGAATGCTAGCTACTAGAAACTACCGTGCTTGCTAGCTATCTCAGTATCTAGTACCTGGATTCTTTACCGTTTCAATATTTCCATTTTGACACGTCAAAGACCATTCCAGATGTAGATGTTGTCAAGATTCATGCGCTTCCCGATCATGTGCAAATGTCGATCGGAAGTTCGGTAGGAAAGAGTGACTATCCCGGAAGATATTTACCTCATAGTAAGCAACTTCGTTGATTAACACCATGACCGTATCTACCGTTGCCCTCTAGGGTCAGGTTTACCTTCTGCCGAGCAGCTATCAAAATAGGCTGATGGGGTCCTTGGCTCGAATCACAAGTCACATATAGCAATTAGCATATGTGGATAGATGCTATTTACTTGAAATTGTGGTTCGTTGTATATTGGCCTGCCGTTCCAACAAATTCGACATCCTATACACAGAACTGCAGGATAGGACTTACGAGAGTCTTCACCTACAAGATACGTCATGATTACTTTGTCTTATCTTTTCCGGGATACCCTATTCGATTGGTATTTACTACCAAACTTTATTATTTCTCCTTCTAGATAATCTAGACATATGCATAGCCACCCTCAGTCGAAAGATGCATTCCTTAGTATTCTGAGGAGCATGCCTGTTTGAGTGTCATTAGATTCTCAACTTATCACAGTTTTTTGTGATAGGCTTGGATTCTGGGAGGCTTTCTTGCGGGCTTCAACAAGTTTTTAAATAAACTGGGATTGAAGTCGGCGAAAAAATCCCTACTTTGGAGTGACCGGGGATGAGCTCGTCTTATTTATATTTTTACCGTGACTTATATCCACCTGTAGAATATTTACTGTATATCTCTACAGGTAAAACCACATTGCACTTCCTCATGGTACAGCAAAATACAAAAAACTGTGCAATACTATGCTCCGGGAAATGATATTGATCCCAACGTACACAGAATGAAAACAGTTCTATCGAAAAAACTGCATAATACAAGTGAATAGTATATAGTGTCGGTAATCGTCACGCCATGGCTGTAACAGGGTGCCGAATCCCCCAGTCACCTCTCAAAAAGACTGATCCGCCCTACCAACTAACGCTTCTGCCGGCCCTTCGTAGACCTGACCCTAGAAGGCAACGGCATGTTATCTCAAAACACCGAAATTGGATTGGTATCTAGATATATGTATATAGACACGGAAAGCCCAATGTTTTTGACTAAGTCTAGCATTTCTAAAGAAATCTGGAGCATCATTGACGCCATACGTAAATGTAATTAGGAGTTCTCCACGTGCCACAAGGAGAGCGGTCGATAAGGAGAGTATGCAGATATCATGTGTGATGAAGTATGATATGTACGTGTACAGGAATAGAGTGAGCAAGACCTGGTGAGTGTGCCAGAAGTTCCTGGGCCTACACATTCGGAATGCGCCTGTAAGCTCTATTTCCAGCTGCCCACTTATGACCCTGGTCCGCAGAAATCCCAGTGGTTATAACGGCGACCCCGTTGAAGATACCAAAGATCCAAGAAACGATGTTGAAGATATATCCAGGACCTAACGCTTATCTAGCTTGACAACAGAAGAAAGAACTTTCTAGAGCTTACCCAGACGCGCTGTCTCGAAAGAAGAGAACTGCGATTTGCTATACAAGTCTGTGATTATCCCAAAAGTAGCGATCTGGAATGCAGCTAGATTCCGTAAGACGTTACACTTGGGACCAAAGGCAGTTTGACACGTAGATACCTTGAAGAAGTATTAATCCCGCAGCTACTCTCCAGATCCTTCTTCTACGGGAATGCGTGCTGACTCCAAATGCTATTGCACAGAGTGATGCAGCAGCACACCATGCGGCAAGCTCTACAAAATATCGTGCACTGGTCCATGCTGCACAAAACGCAGCATTTTCTTCTTCACAGCCGTCCGTGACCTTCTTGGGAAAACCTCTGCATTGGTAATCGCTGTATTCGAACTTTGAATGATCATTCCCTGGAATGAGAGTGATCTGGCGTTCGCAACGCTCATAAAGGCCGTACGTGATAGTGAGCTTCGTGTGGAGAATTTCGGGCGTTTGAACAACAAGCCTGCCAATGTATTGGTCACCAGGAATTGCGAATTGTATCTAGGCTCAACTGACCAATCTGGGCGATTAATGGAGAAGATATTCTGCGAAACGCCATGTAAATATATCTCCGAAACTTCCCGATAGAGGACCTGAGGGCTTACCAGTAAGAGTGTGATGACGACTACAAAGAAGGTCAAAACGTAGGATGTCTTGCGCATTGCGAGATGAAGGTATTGTTCAACAAAAAGCCTCGACTGAAGTAGCGGTTCCCCATCATGTAACTGACAGATGTGACATCATGCATCACCTCAGACATCGCCTTATGGAGTGCTCGTGACATGATTATGTATATATCCACAGTAGCCGACAGGAGATGGTCACTTTCGTCCGAGATAAGAGATGTTTTTGCTGTTCGTCGATTGCAGTCATTTCCCAATTTGGGTATGCTTCGCAGGCTTAGCCATTGATAATGGCTGCAGGCTCGGGTTTGCCATTAGGTTGTGGCGCAAGTCTTGTGACGAAAGTCTTGTGACGAATGGAATGCCGAGATCGATTTTTCGGTCGCGAGACAAAACAAATGTCCCTGGGAGGATTCGAACTTCCGGCTTCTCGGAGCAAGTAACAACCACAACGAGATGATTTGACCACTAATCGACAGGGACATTAGCAGACTGGTCTCATTACGCATTATGTAGGCCTTCTCAGTCTCGTACGCGACGAGTGTCCGCAATAATGTCGACCGGTTTTGATCGGATCACTCCGAATACGTCACAAAACTTCGCGAATTGGAACATTGCGTAAAGTACTTAGAGTTGCTCTTTTTCGCTTCCGTTACTCGAACCCTCGTTTTGCCCCGACTTCCTTCATACGACCCTTCACGATTTCTCAGTGATTCTCTTTGGAACGTTATGGAACATGTACAAAGCAAGCCCTATCCAGGGCCCACGCCCAACTACGGAGGCTACCAGGGCTATCTCCCGCAGCCGCCACCTCCAGCCTATGACCAGAAATCTCCTTACGAGGGTGACAGGTTCAAGCCAAAACGCACAATCAATGATCCTCTATTCTTGATAATTTTCGTTTTACAAGTGCGTGGTCTTCTGTGACATCCCAATGACGCGCATTTAGCTTGATTCAGCTTCTTGGATATGCAGCACTATCTGGCATAGTGCTCAACTCTTGGTCGTCTACCAATGGACTTGGGGGTGGGCTTGGAAAGTCAGGAGGTCAGTCTGGTACGGCCGTCACGGTTAACCGGTGAGTATTGACTGCTTGGGGTTGCAATTTACCTTATTCTGTATCCAGAAGCACGGTTTATTTACTACTCCTGGTTACGGCAGCTGCGCTGCTGCTTTCCACGTTCTACCTTATTCTCACTCGTGCGTTTACGCGGATGATCATGCACATTACCCTCGTGTTGACAATCTTGCTGAACGTGTATGTAACATCCCGCGTTTCGAAATATACGCTAATGCTATCTCAGTGGAATCTGTGTCTATTATTGGATCACGAAATACTGGTGTTCGTGCTTTGTTCCTCTGGCCAGTCCTAAATCTCACTTTCAATCTTTATTTCACAGCTGGCGCGATCATTTTTACGGTATTCGCTCTTCTGGCGATCTTCTCCTACTTTGGCTTTAGGTCTCGCATACCGTTAGCATCACTTTTACTCCAAGTCGTGATGGACGTGGCCAAGCACCACAAAAGCGTCTACATCGTAGCGTTCATCGCGCTATTGATACAAGCAGCTCTCGCGGCGTAAGTCATGGTCAACTATGGTTGCATGCCTTCTTTTACTCTTTAATTAAGGTGGTACGTGTCCATCACGATTGCTACGTAAGTCAGCTTCTCTTGCAATAGGACGATGGAATGAACCCAGAACAGATACAACAAATACACGCCAGGCAATCCGAGTAAGTAGTCTCCTTCCTATCTGCTCCCACTTCATCATGTCATTTCCGTCAAAGATTGCGCAACAGCCAGCTGTTCATCTGGAAAAGTCGCTGGTCTAATCTTTTACGAGACTTTTTCTTTCCTTTGGACTTCTCAAGTTGTCAAAAACGTTGCTATTGCTACCCTCGCAGGCGGCCCCTTCGGGTCGTGGTACTACTTTGGACCTCGTGAGATGGGACAGATGGTATGCATGTTTTCGGATAGGGACGTAATTCCCTAACAGATGACATTGTCTATTACAGCCCAAGCATCCTACCATTTCTGCTCTTGGAAGGGCATCTACGTTGTCTTTGGGATCGATTGCTTTCGGATCGTTGATTGTCACACTCCTGGAGCTCATCAAGATGATATTGAACATGATACGCAATAACGCTAATGCAGATGGTCATCGTAAGAGTGCTTACTATCTTATCGCGACTTATATCTAGCATTTTTCTGTTCAGCTGTCGAGGCGTGTCTAGCATGCTGCGCAGCATGTTTCATCGGTTGCATTGAAAGCCTGGTAGAATGGTTCAACAGGTGGGCATTAATTTCAAGACATTGTGTAGAAAATTACAATGTATATTATCTAGATATGCGTACATCGAGATCGGTTTGTGTCATTCTTCATGTGTGTAACGAGTCTGTCATTAACAATCCTCGCAGCCTTATATGGAAAGCCATACATCGCTGCAGCAAAGGACACCTGGAGGCTTTTCAAGGATCGCGGTGAGCTTGTCATTGGTCACAACAAGTTTCATACCTAATCATCGTTCGAATAGGCATTGATGCCCTCGTCAACGACTCTCTTGTTGGAATGAGTACGTCCTTCCGTGCAGGGTAGTCCTTGACACTTATGCACTACCTCTAGCTCTGACGTGGGGAGCGTATGCTGTCGGCATAACATGCTCCCTCTTCGCCTACCTCTATCTGCGTTGTAGGTTTCACGTCTCATCATAGGGGAAGGGAGTCCTCATTGGTTATTTACCAGTCACTGCCCCTTCTTATAATGCGGACGGAAGTTACACCGCACCAGTCCTGCTCTTTGCGTTTCTGATTGGTACATTATGCTGTACGTGAACCGGCCCGTGAAGTGCTTCTTATTAACGCATCGACATCAGCCTTAACCTTGTCTTCCGCTATTGAGGCTGGTGTCTCGACGATGTAAGCCTTAAGCAGCAATCATCCACAACATCCCACTGAATTGAGAACGATGCTTCTTTTAGATTCGTTGGCCTTGGTGAAGATCCACAGGTGCTGGCTGCTCGAGCGCCTGAGCTTTTCGGCGTGAGTTTCATGATAGACATTTACATTGAATAACCTATGTATTGATTTATTATTCTCTCTTCCAGTTGATTGCGGAACGATACCCGCGCGTCACAACTGGTATACCTCGGGTCTGAAGAGCCGGTTGTGTTGTCTTCAAGTCGGCCATGAGTTTTTTGTACATATCTATCACGACATTCGCGTTACGATAATTGGGTATACCATAGGTTAGGGTTACGTCTGGGTTTTCTGCTATTCTAGCCCAAGATAAAATATACTGCTTGTAGTAGACATGGTCCTTGTCGATTAGTGGTTAAATCATCTCGTTGTGGTTCTATGTTCAGCTCCGAGAAGCCGGAAGTTCGAATCCTCCCTGGGACATTATTTTTGTGTGCATCACGACCTCGGAAGCATGGAATGGAGACGTATCCTTATTTCAGAAAAGTGATGTACAAAAATGCAGAGATGGACATTCATGACCATGGATATCATCTGACACCATTACACCGCAATGACATGCTCATGAATCTGACAAGTATGATGAAAAGCCAAGAAACGAAGATGACAAACAAAAGAAAAAGAAGACATGGCATAATGCCATATATGTATGTCCTCTATGAATTCCCTGCCACAGTCATTAGCTATACAGTCTGCGAGGTGGCGTGTTTGAATCGGACGACGAGGGCCGTGACGTTGTCTGATGTGTGATGCGACAATGCATACTTGAGGAGTTTCGTACTTGCAGCCTGAGGGTCAGGGATTTCGCGTACAAGATCGATGGCACTTTGGTCGTTAGTGACGTCCCATAGCTAATGGCGTTGAATCAGCGCTCAGTGATTGATTGATTGTGATGATACGCACCCCATCGCAAGCCAGGACTAGAAACTCATCCTCTTCGCATAGCTCAGTCTCGGCAGTATACGGCGAGCCGACCACAAACTCTTTCATGGATGAATCACCTAAACTCCGGGTCACAGCAAGAACTCCGTTCACCCGCCCACTCATAACAAATCCGCCGGCGTCCGTTATTCGTTTTGCTTCCTGTTTATCGGAGCCCTTGTGATCATATGATAAGCGCACTGCTCTTCCACCCCGACACAATACTGCACGAGCGTCACCCGCATTGGCGGTATACAACACACGCCTTGAATCAGACGGTGGCACGACAATAGTCGTACCGATCGCGACGTTCTTCCGTGATGACGCGGGAGATCCGGAGCGAGGTGTTGAGGGAGAAGAGACAAAGCTTGATTTATTGCCGGTAAGGGTTTTTAGCGCATTTTTGATACGGCTGCTCCTTGAAGTTTTCTTTTTTATTTTCCTGTGCTCGCTGAGACTGCCTGTGCTCTCTGCGCTACTACTATGAGCGCTATCGAGATCATTGCTATGATTCGATACGGGTGAGTCAGACACAGGCGAGGGCAGGGAGGTGTTAATGAAGGATTGCTGTCCGTTTGCGTCTTCTATACGAAGAAAGGCGGTCACTGCTGTACAGCCGGAATGAATTTTGCCTTCCGACTCTTCGCACATACGTGAGAGGAACCCGTCAACCTTGTGGAAGGTCTCATTGAGAATATCGGCAACGGGCATATTTGGTGAAGCATGGAGTGAGGCCAAAAGGAACTGTTGTATAAGTTGGATCAGATAGAAGCAATGAGAATGTAGTGATACTATGTACCTCGTGAAAGTGGTTTCCGCACCATTCTGCGGCATGCTTGCCGGCATGTCCATCAAAGACAGCGAAAAACCCCTGACCTCGCACAGCGTCAAAGTCCACCACGAACGAATGCGCATCCTCCATTGTTCTTCGTGTCCCTTTGTCTTCTGTCACACCAACTTGATAGGCTGTATTTTTCGTCGCATGTCGGTTAAGGACCTGAAATGCCGAAGAGGTTGTTCAATCAGTCAGTTCATGCAGACCCTAAGAAGCGTACTCCATTGGTATCCAGCTCCACGCTGGTGATGGACTTGGAACGCGCATTGGGAGAATTGCTGAATCGGGGCTGCATGATATAGGTAGGTAAGATGGACAAGTGTTTTCAACACTACACGTTCAGATTGGACGTTAGCACCTGCGATCATTCCGTTCCCTCAGGGCTATGCATAACTTACAATTCCAATGTGTGAGGAGGCTGCGGCTTGATACGAGAAAAGAGATATGCTGGAATAGAATTTGAGGTTTCATGAGCGATTTGTACTCAATATGACACGGAAAGCGAACGATATTCACCTTTGTGTAAAGCACGCGGAAAGAAAGGGATGATAAGAAGGGTAAATCGATGATGGTTGGTCGTTAAAAGGGAGAGTAGAGAGCAGCTTTGACCCACAAAATATATCCCAATTAGGAAACACTATAATTGTTTTGAAGTGTTCTGCCCCTGCATTGACCGCTCATGGCTCCTATAGCTTCAATGTGCTTCTATTCTCTTCATACGTCTATCCTGCATGACCATTTCCACTGCTGGCAGCTGATAATTTCTCTGGAAATAGTCAAAAAGAAACCTATTGTGTCATTTTCGGTGCACATGTTCCAGGGAAAAGCATGAGGCAATGATATCTTCCCAAGCTGTAGAAATGACATAAGAGATAACTTTTCACACTCCACCACCTTTCGACACCAGCGATGTTCGAATATTGTGAGCATCTATGATAGTCGCAGTAGTCAGGCGCCAGTCGCCATGGTTTTCGGCTCATTGGGGTTGGCACGAAACACCAACTTCCTTCCAAGTTTGACAGGTCAGGTATCAGAAATTTGACACAAGCGAACATCCGAATTTGTCGTTATTTTGCATATCGTCATTTGCTGATTCACTCTGCGCATCTACTCTGCACTAGGTACAAAGAATATCCCATACTTAAGATTTCGCGGTAGAATCATACTATTTGCTTCGACAACCTTCAAGAGATTCTAGAAACGAAAAGTCAGTCATCTCGGAGACGCTTAAGCGCCGCAGATGACACCATACATTTGAGTCGTATGATATCAGCTTATATATGGTTGCTTCATCCATGCCCCATTCCTGACTACTTGCCTGACATCGAAGATCATACCTTTAAACCGACCTCTAGTCCTAGGGTCTATGATGATCTATGAGTGTTACCCATCATCAAACTTGAAATGCACTTACAAACTGACATGCTGTTTCTCTATATTTATTTAGCCGTACCCGAAACAGGTGCAAAGCGGTTGGTCACTTCCATCTCCGCCAGAATTGGAAGAATTGGATGACGGACCGACAGAGAACCATCCGACAAGCCCTGTTTAGTCCTAATTGGACGGCTTTGCCTACGTGGTGTGCGAGCCGAGGAGGTTCCAGAGCAGACGATGAGGAAAATGTACATACTTATGGTAACCGTTGACACAACGAAATCGCAACTCTGGACAAAGTGGTGGTCTCCGGTGATGTGCATGTCAATAACTACATGCAGCATCTTGCGTCTTTGGCTTCGGCTTACATGGATCAAGTGGGGCCGCGTCTAGGCTCCCTTGAAGGAGAGGGTCCTCTCCTTTCATTTACTCCAGGCAAACCATCCCCACGAGGATGGTACAAATTATCAGAATTGAGTTATTGATCTACATACCGAGCGTGCATGTGTTAGTTGGCGTGTGTGTGTGGATAATTTCTGCTCTCATCCAGGCAAAACATCAGAATCGGGGTCCTCGATTTACATACCGGGCAAACATGTGTTAGTTGGCCTGTGGGTGGATAAGTTATGCTCGAAATTTTATGGCACCGTTGTGAGCTATTTATCATCCTCGCATCTCTCCTATTTGACAAAGATTAATTCATATTCAGTTGACAAGGCTGCGAGTAGTGTCCGTCTATCGTTATACCGACGTGGTGTAATCATGTTCCGAGTGTGCCACAAACCATCCAGCCAAATGGCAGAACATCTGAATAGTTACCTGCTCAGCTGTGGCACACTGTATAGCTTATGGAGATGCTGTAAGCCAGGCTTACATGTGGGCACTTGGCCAACCTTATCCAATCACTATACAAGTTGGCCAAAAAGTCCAAGCTGCTATTGTGCACACAGTTACTCAAGGGTCATAGACCAATAACGATTCTGTTACTTATCACCGTACTCTAGTAGTTCGAAGTTGATGGAAAATACCGCCTCGTCATATTGGAATCCAGATTTTTATTCTGCCCGTTTACAACCCATAATTCCAGCCTTCTTACAGACTAGTAAGCAAATATGAGTGGTCAAGTGATAATACAAAAAGACCCTGGGTGCTAACAACTGGGTCGAATATGTTGTCATAAGAGGGAAAGTAAAATATGTAAATAACATGAAAAAAGAATCGGCCTAGAAACTACGTCCCCTTCGCAAAATTCAAACGCACTACCATTGCAGTCACATTATCACGGGTTTCGTTCTCTATAGCAAGATCGAGAAGCATTTTGCTTGCGACTTGGGGATCTTGTTCGTTTCGGACAAGATCGATTGCTTCTTGATCTTCAACAACATCCCAGAGCTGAGCGAAAGGTGTTAGTTGTCTGGGAAACCAAACTTAATCGCGAACGTTCACTGACCCCATCACAAGCTATAATAAAGAATTCGTCGGTGTCATTGAGTTCCGTTCTTGTTGTATGCGGCGTCCCGATGACAAATTTCTTGATTGAATAACCTTGTTGAGACTCATGGTCTCCCAGACTTCGCGTCACGTTTAATTGACCAAGTATACGCCCTCGCCAGAAGACACCTTTGAGTCCTCTCACTCGATTGAATTCAGGCTTGTCAGAAACCTTATGGTCGTACGTCAATCGCTCAGCCTTGCCATTTCTGCATAGAACAATGCGAGTGTCCCCGGCATTAGCGCAATATAAGACACGCCGAGCTGAGATAGGCGGCATTAGAGCGGGAATCTTTGGAGGAGGGGTATCTGGTTTGGGGGTATTAGGTTTATAGTATTCCAGAAAAGCTGAAGACGAAGCAGGTGCGAAAGATTGGAACCCCTCGGGGTCCTCGAGTCTCAGGAAGGCAATGGCAGCTGTACACCCTGACGCTGCCCAGTTTGCGGACATGACAGATTGCGCAGAGAGTTCATCATCCAATGACTTGAACAGAGATTCCATTATATCTGGCTTGATGGGTGCATTTGGTTGCTCGTGTATTTGCTGAAGGAGGTGCTATGGAGGGTACATGCGATGTTAGGGAAGAGCTGAATATTCGTAGATGCGACATTTTGTCACGAGCAAAACGTTTACCTTATGGAATTCGCTGCCAGCCCATTCGGCAGCAAGTTTGTTGCCATGTCCGTCGAAGATCGCGAAAAGCCCTTGGCCACGAATGGAGTCAAAATTATATACAAAGCCGTAACTGTCCTCCATGGTGGATCTGCGACCTATATTGTCCGAGACCCCGAGGTGATACGAGGTTGGTCTTGATGGAAGTTGGTTCAGGATCTGAGAGGCCATTAGAGAGCTGCTTAAAGTCTCAATAAATCACAAACTCCATAGGTGTCGGAGTCACTAGCAGTCGTAATCGGCTGAACTACAGCATTGGGATGTTCACTGTATTGATTACTACTAAGGTTCGAAGGCTCGTGGAAGAGACATACAGAGGTGTGACTTTTTCATTGGGTGTCGAGGGGTCTAATTAGATTTAAATTTCTGTGTAAGAGATTTCTGGAGGGAGTTCTTACATCTAGCGTCGTCTCCAGGCTCCATAGTGGTTGGAAAGAATTGAAGATCTGATTGAGCGTTCCTTATAAATCGTAGGCTATAGTGTATACGTAGTAAACAACGGCAGTTGGGTGACTAGAACAAAGTAAAAGATCCTGCTATAGTGCAGTACAATCATTATCCGAAAATGGGCAGCCGCGCAGCCAAAAATACAATTTCAAAGCCCCCATACAATCAGATACATATCGAAAGGAATGAAGGTGTGGCAACTTACGAGGGGGGACAAACTGGAAGGTGTGGTGGACCACGAGCAAGATGAAGCGCCTTGAATCCATTTGCACAGCAGTCTGTGATTCAAACCGCAATGCGATGCCAGAAATCCCACACCCCTTCCTCGGCTACTCGGCATCCTCCGCCATACCACGTGACAGAAGAAGATATCGACGCATCATCACAAATCTAGTTCGACTCTCTCATTCCCCAACGAGCGACTTTGAGGCCAGTGCATGTCTCAGCAATCAGCCGCTTCTAAGCCTTCGCTTTCTGGTGTCAGAATCAAAGCAAGGAAAGGCGCTGTTAAAGCACAGGCTAAGCACGAGCCAACAGGTTGATCTCCTCTTGTGATCAGTCCAATATGCCTCCTAACGTTCCTCGTAGTTTTCAGAGACCAGCTCTACAAACACCTTGAGACAGTTCCAGAAGGAGATTTTGACTCATTTGCAACACAACTCGCGCAGGCTGGTGCTCAACTTGAATTCCTTAAATATGCAGACGGACTTTTCGAAATCATACTCGTTGGCGGTCTCCTCCAACCGGGAGGGAGCTATGTCGATGACGGTGCTTCAGTATCGCCATTTACGATATTCAACGCCAAAGAGCCCGTTCAGGTGGACGAGATGAAGAAGTACATCGAGGTCCTCAACAAACTCATCAGAAGGTACAAGAATATCTTCAAACGTTTCAATCTCCACATTAAACGCTCGTGTGGTCCAGGTACAAATATCTTCAAAAACCCCTCGAAGAGATCTCTCTTCCCACCCTCCTGCAGTATATCAATCGTTGGTCTCCAGCCCAACGTGATAAACTGTCTATCGCAGTCGGTCTCTTGATTTCCCAAGGACTCGCCAGTGCATCATGCCTGTCAAGTTTGAGCAAGGATCATCTAATCAAAAACGGTCAGCGGCATTCCCAGGCTTCGAAGTCTCTTTAAGTTCACGACGCATCCTTTTTGGTAGACGTGTCGATTAATGTCCTGACGCTCATCTTCCGCGCGTACCTCGTCGACCAGTCCATGGAGCACCTCTCTGCGACCCTCAAGCGCGGTGGGATCAAGAACCTCCTGGAATTCTTCCCTCCCAACAAACGGGAAGGCAAGATTCTCGACGAGCACTTCAAGAAACAAGGTCTTCCGCAGGTCGCGGAGTGGTGGTCAAAAAAACAGTACGCTGGCATTAAAGCTGAGCTCGTGAGAGAGCTTACAGATATGTGCGAGCGGGAAGAAACGACGGATCAGGTGAGTTGGGAGTAATAATATATGTATGTTTTGCTGCCCGCTCAGACATGTCATCAGATCATTGCGGTGATCAAGTTGCGCCAAGAGGAGACACCGCTTCCCGAGATTGAGCTCGTCGCGTGTATCTGGCAGGGTCTGATGGCTTCCGTGGACTGGAGCACTCGCCCCGATCAAATCGAAGGCCTTGCTCTTCGCGAGGTTGGGGTGAGTAACACTATGTCTTGACTCATCCGTTCTCAATGATCAACCGAATGTTCCCCAGAAATATGCTCCCGTTCTTGAGCCGTTCTGCGACGGCGCCAAGACTCAAGTCTCGTTGATCAACGTGGTACAAGTCTATTGCTATGAAGATACTCGCATCATCAAGGCATTCCCTCAGATCCTGAAAGTACGTCGTTTCTCTTCTTCAGTTGCGCTTTGTCATAATTCATCCGCAGGTCTTGTACAACAAGGATTGTATCTCCGATCAAGCGATCATATACTGGCATCAGAAGGGCTCAAAACCCCAGGGCAGACAGCACTTCTTGAAAAGCACCGAGGCGCTGGTCAAAGTGAGACCCGTCCATTATTCTTCTCGATGTACGTATTAACGAGTCTATTCATCTAGTTCTTGCAGGAACAAGAGACCGATTCGGAAGAGGAAGAATAAAAACCCCTACACACCTGAATCGCTCTATTCTACCTGTCACTTGTGGATGAGATATAACTCTCGTCGGACCCACTGTTATTTTTCCGGTCTTAATGAACATTTTCGCTTTCGTATACAAAGGGATGATTATTCAAAATCGGGATACTAATGATACACTAAGGGGCCATAGATCATCCTACAGAAAGAAGCGCAGCAGAAAATACATAGCAATGAAAGGGGTTTACACAACACCAATTCTTTTCACACATCTCAGGGGCGCCGAGTGATAAAATGAAGTGGGGAAACCTCACCAGGCTTCGGGTACAGGAGTGAAATCGACCGTCCAGCCATTCCCACCATTCATTTGGAGAAAGATACCATCAGAGCCATTCACAGGGAGCCCAAGATCATCGAGGCTCTGTCGAAAAAAAGAAAAGATTATTCTTGAACGTGTTGTATCAGACGCTGGTCATTTTACCTTCTCCTGCAACCACAGGGGGATTGCTGATGGACTAAAATAACCTCGATCGGAGACGAAGCCGAGCTCTTCCATGGTGATTGGAGGGGGCATAGTAGGATCCACGTTGAAGGGGGGTGGAACTATCATTTCTTGCGCGAACGGCGGCGGAGGCATGACCGGCATCGTAGGCATCGGAACTGGCGTTGTGATACCCTGCTGTCGATCCCGCTCAGCGAGTTTTCGGCGAAGGTTCGCGAGCATGATCCGAAGGGTCAAGGCATATCTAGAAAACAAAAAAGTCTATGAGGTTGAAGTATTGATTGGTTCTTTCGAGAATACGTGCCGCTCTGCGGCTACCTCGGAGAGTAGCTGTGCGAGTTGCTCGACTTGGCCGATAATGGCAGGCAGATCCACATCGTCAGTGAAGATGCTAGCCATTTTGAGTAGGAATAGGCCGGAAAAGGCGGCTGTGACGAGGCTGTCGTGGACAGCGTAACGAAGGGCAGCACTGTAACGCCCCTCAGGGAAAGAATAATAGGAAAAGATATTCGAGGACGGACCGATATTCCGGTGATGTCAAAAATATAGATAGGCAATGAGATGCTGCATCTCTTGCTTGGAAAGCCAGTTCGCGTTGATCAAAATTCATCTTGTCCCAGGCGACGCCACGAAGGGTGACGCACAGGACCCAAAGCTTGGCATACTGAAGCTCGCCAGCAAGGATTTTTCGAAGTAGGGCATCTTGATCCATGGTTTGACCTGATGGCAATTACAGATCTGAAGAAGAGGAGTAAAATTGAGCTGAGCCTACGATGCAGGTCGTCGCAATCTTGCCACCATTTTTCCAGTGCGGCCATTGCGCGACGGATGAAGGACAACGTATTATGGTTCACCTGACCACCAAGCGGGACAAGGGTCTCATAGATTTGAGCTGTGATACGCAACAAGGTGAGCTCTGTGTGACACATGGTTTTCCAAATCGTATACTTTTTTGAGCAATAAGTTCAACCTGCGAAATCAAGCGCACATCCGTTGGCGATGCCATAGGATGTTTAAGCAGAACCCGACAGTGACGAATGGAATTTTCATCCCGAAGAACGATGGGACGACCAGTGCCAAGGCTCATTCTGTTTATATCTCGTGAGCATCGTGTGATGGACAATGTATTCAATTGTACACACTGATGATCAAACCAGTAAAGACAAAGCCATATCCGCGCAGACACAACTGCGAAAAGGGAATGAGAAACACTTGCAGAGAACACAAGTTCCCAAGATGACGATTACCAAGATCGCGTTCCTCATCAGGTGTACGTTGTTTGCCAGACTCATCTGCAAGTTTTTCCAGGGCCCGATGGAGGCCAAGATCCAGAGCCATACGCATTGCATGACCGCTCGGAAGCCATCCATTCGTGCTCCAAGCAGCAAGCAGTAACATTCCTTTGGACGGAAATAGACAGAGGTGACGCAATTGACAGGATGCATGTATGGACGAACCTTGCACGGCCTCCTTCCGAACAACCGGTCCAAAAAGGGAGGAACGCGCTATACCTTGCGCCTCTTCCAGGCATTTATAGAAAGTTTGGTTGAGAGGTCCGTTTCCGCTGCGTATTTTGCCAGCCACAGCCAGTATTGCATCGAAGGTCCAAGGGGTCCGTTCCATCAAGCTTTCATACGTATCGTACATCGGGTCGAATAACGGTATAAAAAGATGACATCCGGCAAAAAAGCTATGTAGTACAAGTATCAGTGTCAAGATGCTGCGACAATCAGCGGTAACTTTCGATTACATGTTGTAAAGCTCCCTGGCCTCCGCATCGCTAACTAGGCCCTGCAAGGACAGAGGATATTGAGTATCGAACGTTCATGTGATGTGAATCATTACAAACTTACCTTTTCTACTACATGAGGAAAGGCATTACGCGGAATAGGCTCGGCCCTTTTGCGCTTCTTCACTCTGTTCCTCCCATATTAGTCGATAAAGATGGTTAGGGTAGGTGGAAAACGAACCGCGGTGATTCAGCAGAAGGTACCGCCGCCAGTTCGGCGGCGGCGTTTGCTAGACCTTGCAACGCCTCTATCGGTGCATTCAGAGTGGATCGAGGTAAGGTGTCTTCTGATTCATCATCTGAGGATGGTGCGCTACTCGGCACGATCCCATAAGTGGCGTACTTGTGAGGCTAGACGTCATGAATGAAGTTATCATCGCGACAATCGAAAAAGGAAAGTAAGTTGACTGACAGGTGGAGCGAACCCAGGAAGAGGTGGGAAAGACTTGAGCTGGTCCACCTGGAGCTGTGGCGGACCCATGTTGAAGCCGTTGCGAGGCGGGAGCATGAAACCCGGGCCTTCACGGGAAGGACCCGCTCCGTTGTTGAACATCTGCTGTTGTCCCATTGCTTGTTGAGCTTGAATCGCAGAAAGAATTCTGTCCAACGATGACTGCATTCCAATCATCTGGCTCTGCATGACCTTTTGGAAAGTCAGATGTTGTTTGATTGCTTTCAAAGACCTGGTAATACCAAGTACTGTCCCTCAAGACGAGATAAGCGTCTATGGTTTCACAATGAGGCGCTGAAATTGAATATAAGGTTAAAGAAACTACATACTCGATACTCGGTCCATTGAGAAGTTGAGGTTTCTTTTCCGGTTTCTCATATATGCAAGGAATGCCATTGTGCGCGCAACGTCGACAGGGAGCCTAAGACCGGGCCGGGGCGGGGGGAGGCGGGCCACAGTGAGTAAAGCGGGACGCAAAATCCGGACAGACTGGCTCATACCTCTCCCTCACATCTGTTTTTCCCTTTCCTACAAGCAGTACAGGCCCGGGCCCCTCTTTTCGGGATATGGGGGGCAAGCTGGCTCGTGGCCGGGGGAGGCTGTTCTACTGGCCTATTGACGGGATCATTATTAGTGCGTCTTCTTTTTGTAATGCTCTCAGACTCGTTAGATAGTGAAGCTGGGCTGAGGGACATGATGGGTCCGTCGGCAGGAGCGCAACTTGAAACGAACTTGTAATAACTCGTGCGACCCAACCACCCTTCAATCCACAGTCCCTGTCACGCTTGTCACTTGGTCACTTGACACAAAGCCCATGGAACTTGTCCTGGAAATAAATTTTCTGTTGGCCCTGACCGGTACCATCACATGCAAGAACGAATTGGCATCGTGGAGCTCAGCTGCCTCATTCCGCAATCCACGTAACCACGTGGGTGTCCCTTTGCACCACCGCTCTCCTCTCGAGTCCTCGTGAACGCGCTTCTTCTTCAGAATGTCGGCAGAACCCTCAAAAACATCACATTCGAAAGGTCAGTCGCGTGTTCAGAAGTGCTGTGTGCAACAGTCGAAGCCTTTTCAAGCGTGTTCTCAGTGCAAAGAGGTGCGTTGAAAATACACCATCACGGCGGATTGGCATCACTTACAATGATAACAGGTGATCTACTGTGTTATAATTTTATCGTCCTATCGCATTTTGAAGCTGATCTTTAGAGAAAAGAATGCCAAATTGCAAGTTGGCCCCACCACAAGGTAAGAAGAACAAAGTATTTTTTCTTCATGAGATTAGCCCTCCTGCAACTTTGATGCGCAAGATAAGGCGGCCCTCAAAGATGTTACCAAAACCATTGCTATATTCAAAAAATGGTATCAGCCTTTTATACCCTTCTAATACACGAGAACTGATTGACCCCGAGGCATGGTTCCCATGTTCCCGCACTCCGCCACGCTATAATATGTGCACTCAATCTTGGAAACCACCCTTCCAGGCTAGATGACGGTGTCCTTTACCTCGAATTGGAACTCAAACACGATCATGAAAAGCTGTCTCCAAATCGGAAATACGAGCCTGTAAAAGGGTGCATGTTCACCATGGACGAGACTCTTCGAAAAATCGGTGACCAAGTTTTCTGTTCGCTGAGTTATAGCTGTCTTATCACCGTTCTTAGGTCGCCAAGAGGGGTCAAGCATAATTGAATCTACTAAACAGAACAGTGCCTCCATGAAAGCCAAGGGAGGCTTAGGGATCGGGATGATAATGCTACAGGCTCATGGCTTCTGTGATGTTGTCAAGGTCACCCTTCCTTCTCCTGCGGCCGCAAAGGCAGCTCAAGAAGCTGATAATTGGGGGGAGAACTGGGTAGAAGGTTTACGCGTGGCCATGTCATCACCATAGAGGTCCGATCTCGAACAGAGCAGTATGGGTCCACATGTCTAGCGTACTGTATCCGATTCTTATGTTCTACAATACACCTCATTCATGTCCAGGACAACGCCTACCTAGGAAATGTCTTCATATTCCTCGTCGATCTCCAAGAACTTACGAATCTCGGCTGGATCGATGCCGTTCTGTCGGACGAAATATGACAATAGCGTCCCATAATTATCTACAACGAAATGCCAATCTGGGTATA
Source organism: Termitomyces bulborhizus (assembly GCA_017580835.1). Taxonomy (NCBI): domain Eukaryota; kingdom Fungi; phylum Basidiomycota; class Agaricomycetes; order Agaricales; family Lyophyllaceae; genus Termitomyces; species Termitomyces bulborhizus. The sequence continues at coordinate 142,092 of JAGDQM010000001.1, forward strand.
TTACCGCGTTATGATCGACAACAAACATACCTGTCCAACGCAGCGCAGCTTCTTTTGCCAGAAACACCGCTCTTTTCTTCTCTTCTATCTTCACAGGATCGCAGTCTCCGTAGGCACTGAGCTCCTTTTCCAGTATCCCCACTTGCTTCCGAAGATCGGCCAATTTGGCAAGAGAATCCGAACGTGATTCCTTCGTGTCAATCAGCAAGCTACTTGGAACAATATTTCTTTGGTCTTTACAGATTCAGTTCTCGCAGAGCGTTCCACTCTCATGCTCTCCTTGATCTCAGTCAGCTGTTTTTGCTGGCTTTCCCGGAGTTCTTGGGCCTTCGTCAAACGGGCTTGGATCTATTAAAGTCTGAGCAATATATAATCTTATTGAAACATCACACTCACCATCACACCCCGCTGGGATGGGAAGCTCCAATAGACTTGGTAGTACCAATGAGTGACCACCGCATATATCGAGAATTTCGTTGCTCACAGTTGGACGAACCAATCTTATCTCCTTGAACCAATCCATCATCTATCAGCGACTGCAGCACTTCTTTGACGGTCTGGGAAACTGTAAAGAATATCTGTATTCCCTATCCACTCCATTAAAGAGCGTACGTTACCTATGCCCTTCATCTTCGGCCCCAGCTTCTCGAGTTCCTTGAGCTATCAACGGGTATCGGCATCCCGTACTATTCGGCTACTTTCAGCATGATATCCTTACTTGATAAAAGTCTTTCTATGTTGATCATTCTAAATTGAGATAGCGATCCCTATTTCTTCGGAGTCCCTTACCGTCTCATGAAATATCTCCAATAGTCTGACGCGTTTTTCCTCGACTGATAGACCTCTAGGAGCCTACGAAATTCGGTCAAAGATCGGATGTAGATGGTTAGGCCTACCATTGTGTTATTACGTGAAAAATGTCAGAAGGGGTTGAGATTCGCAATTCGAGATGTTCAGGGGATTACTGGTCGAAGTCCGAGGTCGAGTTCTTGGACGCGTATAATTGATTGGCATGATCACATGATCAAAGATGTACCTTCCTTCTCCCTTCGGCTCCGTCGCTCTCGGAAGCTTTCACTGGGAGACTTCTGTACTTCATTCCTTCTGTGACCAGTCTCGGTATGACCAGATGCCTTCTCTGTGCCCATTGGTAATCAGACCTTTCTACATGTACATTATACACTCCCTGAGGTCTATATCTGTACTTGCTCTTTTGCCCATGGACATCACTGTTTTTCTTAAGCACTAAGCAAGAGGCAACAAGGCTTGCTGAGAGGTCAAATAACCCTGCAATAAGTCAAGCCCTGCAAAGCCTTTGCCTGCAAGCCAAAAGGTCTAGCATGGCCAAGATGTGGCTTTGTGAGGCATGGGCTGGAGCAAGGCTTTCCTTAAGCACTAAGCAAGAGGTAACAAGGCTTGCTGAGAGGTCAAATAACCCTGCAATAAGTCAAGCCCTACAAAGCCCTTGCCTGCAAGTCAAAAGGTCTAGTGTGGCCAAGACATGGCTTGCAAGGCATGGGCTGGCAGGTGAGATACTTTCCATACTGTCTTGCAACAATGTTGTCTGGCCCCAACATCATCCTATTATCTAGCAATTTGCGTACCAATGTTGTGACAGAAGTAGGCATATATCCAAGCAGCAGATAAGAAAGCAAATCATCTTCACTCTTAGCAAATGTGGTTTTCTTAGGGCAAATGATGCTGGAAATCAAGGTTTCAATAGAGTAATTGTCTGCTAAATCCAGATGGCCAGATATTGTACAGGCAACAATCTAAAATCTACCAGAAAAATTAGTGTGTGTTCATGCAATAATCAGGATAATCAAAAACCTCTTCTTCTTCCTCACCAGACCCTGCATTATCAACCTCATTTTCAAATTCAGGCTCTGTATTATTATCAACATATGAAGGAAAAGTGATGGCCAGTAGGCCTTCTGATCCAGAAGTTGAAAAGTCAATATATGTGCATATTGTGTAAGTAAACTTGCCTTCTTCTTGCTAACCATCACTTTCCCAGCTATATTCCTCCTCTAGAAACTCTTCTGATACTGTTGCCAGCATTTCAATATGTGATTCCATCTAGCCAACAAATTGACAAGCTAATTATAGTGTCTGCACATATTCTTGTTGGCTAGGAGGTGTGGCTGGGCATTCAAGGGTTTCTAGAGACCCAACTGCAGTGAGTGCAGCCTGCAAAGTGTGAAGAACTTCTTCACTCTCAGTATTGAATGCAATTGACATGGTGTGACACTCTGAATGTGAGTGTCACAAATATGAAACATATTTAATATAAATAGAAAATAAATGAACACCAGTAGTGCAC